>SZWC01023528.1:0-27640 GCA_023375785.1 Penium margaritaceum | reverse complement strand
GCGAGCGCGGGGAAGGGCGCCTGCAGAGACGCCTCGTCCGCAGACGGCCCGGAGGATGAGCCCGAGGCTGTCCCCGATCTGTACCCGTTGGGCGAAGGCTGCTTGAGGCAGCCCCCGCCGCTGCCGTCCCGCCGTGTGGCGGGTGACGGGGAGTGGTCGCCATTGGCTGCTCCCGAGCTGGTAAGCGTTCCGCCGGTCCTGAACCCCACCCGTCTGTCCGGGCTGGGTTGGCGGGCTTGCGCCTTGGAGCGGCTGGGAGGGTCCACTATGCTCACCGACTTGGACCTGAATGCGACCGACATTGCTGCCGGCGGTGCTCCAACTGGTGGATGCTGTTGGTCAAAGGTGAGGATTCTTCGCACCACGCTGGTGATGCTTACCCCAGAAACCAAGAGCTCTTGTCGTCACTCGATCGAGTGAACGAATGTCGTGCAGGCTCAGCTCGTCCTCAACAAAACTCGAAAGGATGTCGGCGTCCGACTACGACCGAAGGCGGATGGAGCAACTACTACAGATGGTTGCGTTGGCCGCCGCTGCCCTCGCGAGATCGATCGCCCCGAACTCCAGAGCACGTCACGTCTTGGAGAGCCCGTGTGGATCCGAGTCGACCTCTCCTAGGCAATGGTACGCATCCAAACGAGTGCTGAATGTGGCGTAGCGTGGGTAGCCGCGGGTGAGGCCGCTTCCACCGGAGTTTCGAGTGCGCAAGGGCCACGGAGCCGCTCTGGTCCGAACGCCTGGCCGGCCCCTTCGCCTATCACCTGTTCTGTTGCTTGTACCGCATGACTCGTTTCTGCCGTCGATGCGATCTTCCACCCGCAACCAAACGGCATGCAGAGGGATGAGACCCGACTTTGCTCAGCGTTCTCTGGAAATCTCGGATTGATGACGTTCAGGTCGTTCACACTAGCACAAGGAGGAATTGATCTACAAAACACCAATCACTTTACCCATTCCCCCCATAATCGAACGGCTGGCCATTTTGCAACCAAATAAATGATCGAAACTGAACTCAATCATATTGTAACTGAAACTTGGCCAACAGCCATTACCCAAGTCACCTTGTCTCACACGTTATGCTAGCAATAAACGAGTAGTCATGGAGAAAATACAGGAGCATACTGAAAAATGTGCCTACCCTCATTCTTTGTGGAATAAAATTGTACTCAACAGGACAATGGATAAAAGTAAAATTAACAAGGTGGATTTTCCATCACCACACTAATCTTGCCTAAATATTTGCGCAAGATTATTCTCTACACTAAAATAAGGCAAGACTAGCTCAAAATTTTCTCTACCTTTAATCCTTCAAAGTTTTTCATCCACTCATCAAGCACAAAAAAAAACTTTACATAGTTTGTATTCTTAGCAATAGTTCATATGCTACGTTCTCCCCCTTTCTTCTAAACATCTTTGTCCTTCCTTGCTCATCAAGGTTTCATCATTGTGTACATCACAAGAATCATACAAGAAAACCTTCAAAAAATCAGAATTTTCAATCATTACCATTTGCAAGACTTAAATCACGTGAACATAAAATCAACCACACTTTTACATGGATGTGTACATCATCTGGTGTTGAATGTACAACCTCTTGACCCTTGGATAAGAATTCAATCAATGTTACTCATGCATTCTACACAGATGTTGACATTGATCTAATACAAATCCATCACACTTTTTTTATCACGAGCGTGGTTGCAAGCATTTAGAGCTTAGGTTGTCAACAATATCTTACCTGTTTGGGAGAGACCACAAACATCTCCCTTCCAATGTTTCATGTGATACTTGCTTTGTGTGGGAATTGTAACGTTGTCTCTTTCCCTTTTGGAGTCAACATTAGAATTCAATCATCAGGTTTTCCTTTCAAACTCCTTCATTCACAGCAATATTTTTAGATCTCTTCACGGAAATGATCTCAACAATGGAGTGGGTGTTAAAATGATATCTCCCCACAACATCATCCCCAAGTAACATCACTATGATTTAACGATGGTGCATAAACCAAACATCTTCTTGTGCAATCACCTGTCATGGTATCATAAAAATCACCAGAAACTTCTTCATCACCCATGCCTTGGTTGGCTAAACTCCATAAAATCCACCAAGGAATTACTGCTTTCATGCTTGCTCCTCGCAAGGACTTCAAGGGACAAAGGTACTAATGCATACTTCCAATGGAAACACAGTTTTCTCTTTGACAAGTTTGCTCACGTTGAAAAATGTTCTTTTATTGTCCGACAAATGTCATCAATGTTTTTACACACATTTGGGCATTTCTTCTTTCCTTCATGACATTTGGTAATCTAGTAACAAAATTTTTGAATTTATTTTGACATGTGTGTCAATCTCAACGTGTATTAGACAAGCATACCATTAAAGTAATTAAGTATAACAAGGTGAAAAAAGAGAATACTTTTTTTTCAGAGTAAGATTCAATCATCTCTCCAGAACCTCCAAGGACCATGCATATTATTCAACAACATAATGAAAATCATTAAAGCGAGAACCCCCATGTATGATTTAGACAATCAAAGCATTTGTTCAAGCAATATCCACAATCTTTGTCAAATCTACAAATTAAGAGATGTCTTGGTCGTACGACACCTCAAAATTGTGCACCAAGTTCCATATTCAATTTTTTTGAAAACTCCTAAGTTGTACCTTCAAAGGGATTCTCCTACTCTTTGGCCATGTTCCACTCTATATTCCATGTCCAAAGGGTAAAAGGCATCTCGCACTTTGTGTGTTCCATGCACGAAAGGGTTGTAGATGCCTATTGAAATAGCATGTTTGGAGTTTTGCATTACAATAAAACACTAAAAACTTAAGATGGATGTACATTCGGTTCTCACCATTTGCTTCTCTCCATTTGTCCCTATCTCATCCCTTTGTCTTGGGTTCCCTACACTCCCGAGCCTGGTGTCAAGCCTTGCCACCGCTATAACAATTTTCCTTTCACTTTGGACCCCTTCCACTATTGCGAGTGCTGTTGCTTTCCTTGTATTGAGAGGAGGAGGTATTGCAGAAGGTATTGCTGCTCCTTTACGCAAAGGCAGCCATGTTTTCTTCACTACTGCTACGATGCATGGTTTTATTCTGCACATACTCCAAGATGGTGGTGTAGTAAACTTGCTCTTAACTCAATCATCCAATCCTTGTGATCATAGAGTCCAGCTCTTCGATAGTGTCATCACGGAAATCAAATCCTGCATATCAAAATTCAGGTCCCACCTCATGGCGCTAGCTTCTCGCAAGAGCGTCTCAAACTTTTACGTAAAGACGCAGACATCCTCCCCTTCACCAAGCCTTATGATACTGAGGTCCGTGGAATGAAGAGACAGTTGGCAAGTGAGAAGGATTGAAATGATGAATGGTATGCACCTTGTCCACTAGCTAGCTAGCTGGTTGCATAGAAAGCATAGACAAGTACTGCTCTATGGAGTACGCCCCCTTGGTCCATTTTGAGATAGGCACAAAATGCACTACCTAAGATGGGTATGACCCCTAGAAATCATCATAGGAAACACAACAATGTGGCCTACTTCGGACATGTGCCGAAGCTCATCAATCATAGGCTCAAACCTTGGGACGGTAGCATTTTTTTCAATGGCTAGAATGGGACTAGAAGCTTCTATGAAGATAACTAGAGCCTAACTTGAGGATGACGCTTGGCGGTCTTAGGATGCGCCAAGTATGACTATAGGCTGAGGTTGCCTCCTATGGAGCCATTGAAAGCAGAAGCATTAGCGAAGCTCTTTAGGTACAATAGCATGTAACCTTCATGCATCCATTTACTATTCTTGAATTTCATACTCCTCACAGAGTGTCCAAACAAGGGTAGACACTAAAGACCTTCATGCACACTTTGTGAGGTTGCAAATCAAATGAACGTACAGCGTGAATCCCTCGTTTGAGGGTTATATGTTATCTTGGTTGCCATACCAAGTGCTTGGTGGCCTCCGATGCTTGGACCCCTCTTCTAGACCGTTGCTATCTGGCACATTCACAAAGAGTAATGGGCCCACACTTCAACATCTAAGGCACGCTTTTAAGACCAACTCACACGTGGTCTTGTAAGATGCATAGTAACAACAGGGACACAAAGATCATACGGCTCCAATTTGCTCCATTGTCTCCATCAGCTTCTTCAAGTTCGGTGTATGCACGTTGCAGACTAGGGGACAAGGAATAGCTCTCGCCGTGTCGCACAAGACCCTCAAGCCCCAACGGGATAAAGTTCTACCCCTTTAGAAGGTGGTACGACCCTAAGTTCTTTTTCTCATGACAACACCATCTCCATTGGCCATCATTGGCAGGAGGGGTATGCAACGAAACCAACAGCACCTTTGACAACGGACACAGTCAGCATCCTCATGAGCCTCATCCGCCTCAAAAAAGTAGAGTAGTATCAAAATAGAGAAGACGAGAAACCGCAAAAAATAAAACAAAATGGCGGATCTGACTCAAGCTCGGTCTGAGGCGGGTATGTCGAAAATCACATGGACAAGTTTTCCCTTATGGAAATGGTAGTTTAAGATTTTCATGAACATGCGTGGCTTCCTCCACATCCTAAAAGGGACAGAGACGGCAACCGCCGATGCAATAGTGACCACACATGAAACTGCCCTTGCAGCTTAGACGATGAAGAACAACATAGTTTTTCCCATACATGGGATGTCTATCAATGAGACTCAACAATACCACATCACATTTTTCACATTGGTTACTGTGGCTTATGCAACACTCTCACGCATGCATCAACCAAACGCCCTAACCAACCCACTCTTCATCTTCCAAAGGTTGATTTCGATGAGCAAAGGAGAACCGATACCCGCATTTTTGCAGTCATTCATCATTGTGATGCAAAAGGTCTAGCAAATGGAATGGAATCTCGACTTCAACATGCATGCCATGATCCTTTTAATGGTGCTACCAATAAGCTAGCGGTCCTTGATCACTAAATTTTCTTTACATCACATAATAAATGCATGACTACAAAGTGGGATGCAAACCCAAAAGTGAAGATTACCTTACGTCATCATGTCCAAGAGTGAGGATGTTTGATGCTCTAAGAAAATTTGTTTCCTTTAAGATGATTTCATTATTTTGTAGTGGTATGACTCCTCAAGGTAAACAAGAGCTGGTCATCCTACTCAAGTGATACGAGACTCAGCCAATCTAGCCATTCCATCATTCAATCTATGTTTCACTCACGGTAACATTCAATACATCCCCAACACTAAGGCCGGTGATTAACTTCAAGTAGAAAATGCATCAAAGGATTAATATGTAAAATTTCTCTCACCTAGTAATCCATTTAAGCAAATAGGCCTCCTTCTAGCCTAGGTTTATGGATCCCACTTACTTGATACAGAATGTGGACAAAATATGTAAAAGACATAAGCACTCTTGCTAGAATATCCTCTCTTTTTGTTTCTCATATTGAGGCTAGGAACCTATTCTAGCCATTTATTCATAAAACTAAGACTATATTTTGATACATTGCCCAATGTTGACAAGATTAAAAACTAAACCTAATGAAGTTACCATTCACGACCTTGTAAGTTAATTAGTAGTCTACTACCTTAGGTAAAGATGGAGACGTCCTTTGAAGACTTGGAAATCTTGACTACAATTGTCAGTTAGGAAAACCTGGTGTCCTAATCAACTGAATTCAATTTCAATTCAATTAATGGTGTGATATCATAGTAATACGAAAAGTCAAACCAGGCCTGGTAGTCGTATAACCCATGGGCAAGGATGGTTTGTGTCATAGTCAAAAGAGGAGTTGTATTTCAACATCCTTTATCTCTACATCTGCTATTAATCATCTTTGTCCATAGTTACTTCAGTCAAAAATCTTTGCTTTAACTTGGCACGTAGACATGGTTTTCTTTCTATGCACACAAATTCTACATGGTACAAATAACCTCTTCCTACTTCATAGCACGTGAAATCAATTTCATTGCACGCTCCCAAACCCTAAAACATGGGCCATGTTCATAGGTCAATATGGTGTAGGCCAAAATATGATTCATTTATTATTTTAATTAATCCATCAAAGTCGTAAAATATGTAGGAAAATCAAAATGAAACACTCATTATTTTTCCCAAATTTTCTGTCACTCTCTAATCTACCTTTTCTTCTAATAACAAATGTCACGTTACTTATTGACCTCTCATAAGTGTCTCTGAAACACATCTAGTTTCAATGGCCAGTTTTGTGTTGACATCCTCCCTTAGTGGATATTCCTACTTTATAATGGCTATTATTATGAAAAATAATCAAGGCTGAGGCCAAACACCTTACCTTCTCAAGTAGGGTGACCTTTAAATACACTAAATGAGTCTACAACCCTTCAGCTTTCACCTCAAGGACGGTTTGATAACATCTTTCTTCATATACAATCTTCCTTCTATGCATCTTCAAATTCTTGGTGACCTTCAACTTACACATTTTAAACAATCATTTGTTGACTTCTAAGTGTCCCTTCACCATGAAGGATGATAAACAAAATCTAATTGACCATTTAACTAACATCTATTACCATCAACATCTTTAACTTTGAATATAGTACTATAAATATGTATGAGGTTGTGCAATGAAATCAGTGATAGTCAATAAACCAGCCCATTTCACGTAATGGTCTGCTTGACATGGCAAACTAGGGATGCCACGATGCTTCTTGAATGGATTAATGTACTTAAAAAACATGTTTAGTTCTACTTCAAGGTGCAATAAACTAGCTAGCTCTTGAGTGTGTGTGTGTGTGTGTGTGTGTGTGTGTGTGTGTACAAGTACAAATCTCACACCAAACTTCATTCCTTTTATATGCACAACAAAAAACGTCTACTTGATTCCTTTTCAATTATCATGGTTTTAGATTTCCACATGTACGTTTGAGTGGCCACTTTATGGCTCCATTGAACCACAATTGTAGATGTTGATTTTCCATGAAAGGTTGTAAGGGTTCGGACGCTTGCTACTAAGACCTCCGTGTGATCAGCAGTGTAGTACTTACAATAGCAAGTGAAGGGTTAAAAAATGTGAACTGAAATCTTGATTGATGCAAATTGCAAGTATGGTAAATGGAAAAATCAAAACAAGCTAAGCAAGGAGAAATCCCGGCACATAGAGGGGCAACGCCTTGCTAGGCCTTGTAGGCCGTCGTGGCAACGGCCTTAGCGTAGTCTCCAGGTTGATCAACCTCCATGGTAGCCTCCACCTAGAATAGCAGGCCTTGCGAGGCTCATAGGGGCATTAGAGGGATCTCCAACAGATTTTTGGTCTAGGCTACAGAGCTGAAGGCTTGAGCACATCTGAGTTCTTCCACAAATCTAAGATGGAATTAATCGAAGAGGATCTTCCCCTTTTATACCCGTGGACCTTGCAAGTTAAACAACTAAAAAACTTCCTTTAGGTGATTTAGGTTTGTTGCCTTTTGGGGAAGCTACCTTCCATGCAAAGCTTCCTACAAGTCAAATTGTAACAAACATCATTACGGGTTTAGAAAGACGCTTCCTCGTTAAGGAAGCTTCATCAAATGTTTGGATGCTACTTTCCCACGAGATTGCTTTCTTTACAAGCAAATCTCTGACGATCATTAATTGTCACATGCTACTACATCAAATCCGATGATCACAAGTCTCCCAAAGCTTTGTAAAATTGGCCCATGTAGGTCAAAGGGACCAGGCTCCATGCATGCTGTTGGTGATGCAAGGATGATCTCATGCCAAGTGTCCATGAGAATTGCCCAAACTATACAAGGACTCCTTGACTAGGATAGTTGTGCAGTGTTTAATAGTAGGTAGCTCCCCTCCCTGCTACATTTAACTAGAAGCAATCGCAAACCCCTAGCACATGCCAGAGACAATATTACACACCACTCCCTTTTGGCTGCTTCAGGGCTCGTGGCCAAAACTTATCTGCCTTCTACAAGAGAGAATTCCTTGTAGACGTGTACTCACAAATTCACCGTAAATTTTTTAACTTTTGATATAGTACTCCAAATTCAATGCCGTGTTCACCACATCAGATCTTAACACCATCACACTAATTGCGCCCCACAATTATAGATACATCCCTAAACCATGTTTAGGGTCTTGTTCATTCATCCATACTCTAACATACATGTATCAATGAGTGTTCAAAAACATAAAACGAATTTCTCCCATCACCAAATTTTCTAGTTTATAAGAAATTCAATAAGGCTTTTATCATCATCCATACCTATTTCCTTAACTCCATCATCTATAGCACCAATTGATAAAGTTAGGAAATGATTTATTCAAAGCATTCCAAAACTGTTTCAAACTGCTATTCTAAATGTGAAAATGAGATTTTCACAAGTAATGTCTTATTCATACATCAATATCCAATTTATACCTTGAGCAATGCTTTCAAACTACTAAAAAAACACATGTGGAAAACATTACTAGAGCCTTTCTTAATTTTATATCAATTGAATGGAAAACATAATAAGAGGAAGATTACATTCCATTGCCTCCAATTGTTCATGTACCTTGAATTACTCTGATAAAATTTTCAAAGCGCTTCAATGATGCATTGAAAGGCATGGATATGCTCAACTCCATTATCTCTTTATATAGGCAAATGATAATGTTGAATATTTTTAAAGGATTAAACACTTTAATACTTAAATATTTTAAGCTATTATAGCCTCTACGAGGTAAAACACAGGAGGATTATTTTTTCATCCTTATAAACCCTTTACACTCTTCATATTCACAAGACTCAAAAATATAGATCAAATAATCACAAATTCAACTTCCTACACAACATACCATTATGTTACTTCCCAATTACACTTTCTCCACGACCACAAAAATTCCCAAAATATGTGCAAGTCCCCTTTGAGTAACCATGAACAAAAACTGGTTATAGGTGGGCACAGCAAAGCCATTTTTGTGTATGATCTCAAACTGAACATAGTGCGGGTCCACGAAGAATGGGGGGTTATAACCCGCAACCTAAATCATACTTCCTTCATTTCAAGAAAAGTGACTCAACTGAAAAGGGATATCAAAATAGCAAGCCGTGACCTCAAGCGCAAAATAAAAACCAAAACCAACTGGGCTTAATGGAAGGAAACAATCCACAAAATAGTTATTTCCATGGTAGCAATGCCACAACCTACACTTCTCCCATGGGCAATGTGTGTGTTTGGGTTTGGGGGGGGAGAGAAGGAGAGAGAGAGAGAGAGAGAGAGGGAGAGAGAGGGAAGAGAGAGAGAGAGATAGAGGGAGAGAGATAAAATGATCCGCATCAACGAGTGCTTCTAAAGATTATTTAGTTTAAAGGTACCAAAACAATTTGGGCAAGCCAACTTTGATTGACATCATTCTAAGCATAAGACAATGTACGCATACTCATTCCATATGACCTATATCAAATCCTGACACATTTCCTATGTAAGTGGGTTCTATAAGATTTTAAACAAACAATAAGAAAAGGTTTTTAGTGTAAAAAAAAAAACGAACCGTAGGAGCTAATTTTGCAACTTTTACCCGCATAATCACCTAAAAGGAAATAAGTACTTTTTTAGGCCACAAAAATTGCTCAATGTGCAAGAAGACGAACAAAGGGTTTGACAATGATTCTTCTCTTAGGCTCTCAAGAGTCTTCAAAAAGCAAGGTACAACACCACATTACCTTCATCCATAACCAAAACATAGTACTTATTCTTCCACAATACGAGATTATCAAATCCTCTCACAATGAGCTAGCAAAGAAAGAAAGCGAGGCATCATATTCACATCTCAAAAAGTAACCATCAATCCCAATAATCATCAAAAACAAAGATTTTGTGTAAACATTAATTTTCAAACATCAAGTTTGGGTAGACACACTCACTCCCATTAAGTTTCAAAACGTACAGATTGAAAAAAAAGCATCCCCTAATTAACTTTACAACTCAAAAAGGGGCATAGAATATTCTATGAAATCATTTATGTGATTTTTGCTACGCTTTCAACCTCCTTATCATTTTATGTATCCTTGTGTTTCCTAGTGAAGGCCCTGATCCTTCAACCTCTAACATTAAAGTGGCTCATCAACATTCTTCTACACTCTCTCATCACTTTACTACCATTTTCAACATCTTGTTGATCTTTTAGTTGCAAACCACTCTCTAAACATAAAGTGTCCCTTTTCTTGTCAAACCAACCTCAATTTTCACCATCATTATTTTAGTGCAAATAGCTTCTAGAAATCTCTTGGCCTCTTCACGTGGTTGGGCAACTACAAAGGAAGTTAGGACATCGCTAACATTAATGGGGGTCCAGTTAAGGTGGGAAAGCTATAGTATCCCGATTTTGATCAATATTCCATGATCATTCAATCAATCACATCTTTACGTTCTTCGCTTTCCATCATACGGTGTGTGGCAGTAGCTTCCATCAATGTGAGCCTCCACAAGTCTTATGTATTTAAACTATATGCTTATGCCATAAGAAACATCTTCTTCAAAAACGTGGTGACTCTCTTAGCACATGCCATAAACTTTATTGGTATTATATTCTTCCTATTGCTCTCTATTCAGTCCTTCTCTATCCACATGAAGCGTACTGTTTCTCCAACGGAACACAATCACAAATACATCCTACATGTTAACTCAAACTCATGTTCACAAATACCTCTTATAACGTGTGTATTTGTTTCAATTCACCCATCCATATTCTCTAAATCTTCAAAGGATCCTTTTAGTTATAAAACGTTTTTTAAAAAGTTCCATTTTTATAACATATTTTTCCATTACATGGTTCTTAAATAACATATATTTTATGTGCCTAGCTGGTTGGCGTGTAGCTTTACTCTAAGGGTTAAGCGTGAAAATTTGAAAGGAGTAAAATATAAACTCCACCATTACTTAAACAGTGTAGTCATCCATCACAACAAAAATCAATTTTTCATAGCACCATGGAAGCCCCATAATTGAATATAAAGTCTTTGGTCCTTAGGTCAAATTTGATAAACACATGAACCTACATACACTTAGATAACAAAAATCACAAACATCATCTTCTTTTAAAATTCTTGTTGTTATCTATAGAATCTTCTCTTCATAATCCAACAAAGGTGCAAGATCTGGTCAGAAACATTTTCTTCCCACCTATTAAAATGATTTGTCCTTTGCTATTATACTACCAGAATTTGGCGTTAAAATCAAGAAAACAAACATCTACACATATTCATACTTGTTAAAGTATCCACGATCTAATTCAAAGGTATTCTTCTGTGAAACTTCCTTTCAACATATTTTGATTGTGACTATGAATACAAACCCACCTATTTGTTCACACTATTGGCAATCATGATTTTATGTTTCCTCGCAATAAGCACATCTCTCCTATGTTTCACTCTTGCTTTTAAGTTCCATAACCAGTAAGATTGCATACTTTCCATCCATTCCTTCCAACTGATAGTTTTATAGTGAGTAAGGTCAAGTGTTCATATGTAAGAAGACATCTTACAAATTCACAACATTTTGCAAAGTTAGGTGCAAAATTCTCAATATGAAAGAGTTCATATTATGATGGTGGTGAAACTAAGTATATGTATGGTTTGATTTCATGAATTTAGATATTGGTAACTCCATTTCTAGGACCACTTAGGATATCTTTTCAATAGTTGTTCTTAGTGCAAATGATGCTTCTAGAAACCAACTACTTGCTAGCATTGTTTTTATTCATAAAGATCATCATCAAGAAATGGTCAAAGTAAAAACATTTGAAGCATGAATGTTATGGATAAATTCCACAAATGCAAGATAGAATCTTTATCCATCAATCATTTCTTGTTCATAACTACATGGTTCAATCATGAGAAATACGTTCTACGCTGTTTTTTTACGATAGGGAATTTTCATCTATTTTCAAGAATAATAATGTCTTTATATCCAGATGAATTTTAAGTGACATACCACTTTGTAAAAGGTTTCGTCTTTTAGTTCCAATTCAAAATAACATACATGGAAACAAAGCAACATGAATTTTGATAAGTTTGTGCATTCTTCTCATGCTCCTAGAACCATCATTGTTTATAGAATGGATGTGTTCGGACTATGGAAAGAAATAATTCATTGTTTTTGATAAGCATGATCTTTTCTAATATCTTTATGTGATGATACTTACTCATGTGCATGATGATATGAACAACATTGTGCTTCCGGAAGTCTTATTTCAGAAAACAACTTGATTCATGAAAATGCATTATTGTTCATAATTGCTATTTGTAAATATTTTAAACTTTTTACACAGAATAGTTCTTCATGTGAATATTTATTTTCTTCCAGACTATCAAATTTAAAACGTAGTAAAAATCAAACTATAAGAATAAATTCAAAACTTTGAAGTACTCTAGGCTTTACATTTTCATTTCCGTTTTTGTCTACTTTTGGGGTTTGATGACCTTTGTCATTGTAGTGATTTCTTTCATTATTAAAACAATGATTTGTTTTAAGATATTAAACTTCACATCATGATAACTTTGGTATGTCTACGTGGAGAATTTGAGACATGGAAGTTTATGATTGAGGCCAATGTTGTTTTTGTTGATGTATTATTTTATGGCCTCCTCAGTTATATTCGATTTAATTCTAATGTCAAATTTGAATAAAACACACGATCTTTCATTCATTGAAAATGGTCTCTATTTTGTGGAATGGAAATTCTAATTTAAGTGTCAATAGACATTGACACATGATTTGTTATCATTCATCTCGTCCTTGAGATAGAGATGTTGAGGAATATTATATAGTTATCAAGAGAAAGAAACACTTGCATTGTCTTACTGAAAAACCCTTGTAGAAAAATACCATACAAATGCGATTAGGACAATGGATGAAGATGAAATTTGTACAAATTCGAAATGTATTGGAGGTATGTGATCATCAGCAACTGAATGTTGTGCATCTAACTTCTTCATGTGATCTTGTTGTTAGCAAATTTCACGACATTTTTGTTTCACATCTATGATATCTTTTTGCTAGTACAATGAAAATTGCCACCTTGTTAATGTGTTGTTTATCTTTTTTGTTGTTAGGTTCGTGCCTACATTGTGCTTTATTTCTTTGGATGTTTTGTTGGGTTTTCTAACTTGGATTACATATTTCGCATTTCATTCTTGAAATTCGAAACATGAAAACATTTTCAAATCTCACCTTGATGTGTTGAAGGGTTCTTTGATAAGCTTTACTATAAGAATGCTGGGGAGGTAACTTTGTTGGTACGTAGTCGTTGAATATGCTTGTTTTGAGATAATAGCTCTTTCCAGGTATTGTGTCACTCATTGTTCAGAAGTTCAGATGACGATAGCTGTGGTCGTGGTCGAGCCCCTAACAAACGCCCAACCCGACCAGAAGAAAGATTGTGCTATTTGGTGTTCCCGCCAGAACAAAAGAAACCAATATATCAGCGCTGCAGCAATGGGGTTATTGGCGGGCCTCGAGAGCTGCCCAAGATCCGAGATGTCGATGTCAAAGGAGTGTGCTATTTGTCGGAACGAAGACGCCATGTCGACCCGTCAACTGGTCGGCCTGGTTGTCCTCGGCGGATGGATTATACAGGAATTTCCTTAAATGCTACGAACGCGATTAGGGGTTGTGTTTTAAAGCCTATTATATGCCGTTCCAACTTTCAATGTCAGAATTCTACGCTTTCTGCTTTTTCTGTCATGTAAGCTATGAAAATTTAGTTTTGTGATCAATGTATGCCACGAGGGGCATTGAAGACGTCACTATATGTTCCTCAAATCAGGGGCTTCTCCTGAAATTTTATTCTGATCTGTTGAAGTCAAGGGGCTTCCTCGCATTCATGTTGTGATGAATTTTGTCTTTTTCTTTAGGGAAGAGCGGAGTTGGTGGTGCGAGCACTTGCTAGGAATTCTTCATCATCCGTGGGTGGACGAAGTCTTAGCAAATGTGGAGTCGCAAGTCTCCCAGAAACGACCACTTGACACAGTCGTAGCAATCGCTTCCATCCTCGTCCATGCCAAACATGCAAAAAATGGAGAGACCAGCCTTATTTTGCAAAATCTCTTAGAACTTTGATAGCAATTGTAGTATTAAATTTCGAGGCCTTTTTATGTGGTTTCCCATAAAAAAAAATCATTAAATCGGTGCACTTCAATTTTTTGTTAGTTTCTACACGTGCAGAAAGTTGTTACGTGTGAACGTCAGGGAGAGCAAAGTTTCCTACTCCTGATGTAACAAGGTTGAATGTAGTGGTTGATGTTTGCGAACTTTTCTTATAGGCTTGACGCTATTTGGTTGTGAAACCTGGAAAGTTCTTAGGTGCGTAATGCATAAAAATTTACTCTTGTGCGTGTGAATTTAGAAAGGCTGATCGGACTAAATCTTTCAGGTAATTTTTTTTCTGGAGTTGTTTTGATGGAACGGAGAACAATCTTCATTTGCAGAGAGAGAGTCAATAAGGTAACGATTGGAAAGAAAAAATGTGTTGACTCGTCTTTTAAGTGGCATATGGAGATCTGCATCGTGAATGCATGGCATCTGCTGATCTAACTTCTGCAAGTGTGGCTTGTTGTGATCTGAAGTTTTATGCCTTGTAGGAAATACTTTCAAACCGGATCTCATGGCGGATCGCTTGCGTAAGTTAGATATGCGGGGTAGATGACGATTTTTTACGCGTATTCTATTTGTAGATGACAATTTTTTACGCGTATTCTATTACGCGTATTCTATTTGCAGGACTTCTAGAGTCCGCAGACGAGGAAAGTTTTGGCCGAAGTTTGGATGTCGACATCAGAAGTTCTGGGCGGATAGTGTATGAAAGGAGGTACTCATTTGTCAAATATTCCCGTCAAGTATTGGGTGCCTGTGATTCGTTATTGAAAACATTGGCCTGAGGATACTTGGACTTCCATCCCGATGAATCGCTGCTTCCGGCATGCCAGGCAGTTGCAAATGGAAGTCTATTTCTGAATCACCCGCGCATAAAACATTTCCGGGACTAAGTTCGTAAACGCATTTACAGTTGACCAAATCAGTCCATGTTACGACTGTGCTAGAACGCTTGCAAGAGGCCATATTCGTTGTACCAAGCGGGAGCGTTTCTCGAATCATGAACGAGTTTCACGGAAGCATCGGAGTGTTCGCATGTCGGTTGTTCCTCGGCTTCCATCACAGGACTCCTAGGTCCACACCAGACATCCTGAGATCACCAATGCCGGAATGCCATGCTGGCAAACGCAGGCCATTGGTGCCTCGGACAATTGGGAACCGTTGCCGAAAGCTGAATTCCTTGAACGCAGTCGTCGAAGCCGCCAAGGTTCTGACACTGTCAGATGCCGTGAACCCATGACATGACTGCCCTACAGACTCTCGAATCAGAAACCAGAGAACTGCGGCCGGCAAACTTGACGCGGGAAAAGGTTGACAGGGATTGACGCCGTGGAAACCGTGTCGTGTGTTCGAGGTCGAAACTGACTGATTCGGAGGGGATACTGGCTACAAACTTCATCTTATACCCGACACAAAGGTTTGTGCTCAAATTTGTGAATAGAATAATGGATGGTCGGAAATATTAGAATTTTGAACTTCTTATGAATTTTGTTTGGATTCATCTTATCGTTTTCAAAATCAAATGCATTCTCTGAGATTTTTGAGTTTCTCTCCCAAAATGAGTTAGATAACCCACACGTTCAATTTGTAAATTTAGACATGATGGAGAGAGCGGAAGAGGAGGGGGGGGGGGGGGGGGGGGTAAATGGGGCATGTAGGGTGAGGTAAAGGAGGTTTCCATGATATCGAGGAGAAAACCGGATGTTTCCATCATTCTTACAAGTAAAACTGCAATAAAGTTTATAATGTGGGTGTGTATTACACATCTGATCCCATTAGCACCCATTCTAGCTTGAATTATTATTCATGACATCCATTATTCCGTCCACTGGGATGGTTTTCCTTTCTCGCATGGTTGTCTGGTAATTGTACTATTATTCCGTCTCCGCTGTCACGTCTTGCTTGGTACATGCATGTCTTACATATTTGTCGCTACTACAATGTCTTTCTTTCAGTATTAAATGCTCCATCTCTAAATTTTTATTTCCATCGTGAATCCATCGGCTCTCTCTTACACCGAGACTCCCCTTTCACTTCTACTTCATATTGTTTGAATAATCCAGCCAATACTTCATCCCCCGCCCCCCTCTAGTTACAATAGATTAGATCATGGAGGCCCATGCAAACACGAAAATGAGCTCTGAGCGTGGGTGCAATGCAAAGCGGCAAGGATTTGGCTAAGTCTGCAACCCATAATACAAAAGAACGAGGAATAACAAATGAGCCCCTAGCGGGCTTATGTAGGGGCGCCGGCAGCTAGCCGCACCAGGCCCCGCCACCCCCTTGAGCCCAAAGAGTCTGCGGGGAGAGCACACTGCATAGACCATGCGAACAACAAAGGTGGTCTCCTCGAAGTGCCGGAATAGCTCTTGGAGTGCCCGAGTCTCGACCACCGATAAAACACGAGCAGTTTACAAACACTCGAAGTGAGCATCCAGACATCACAAACGGCTTTCCGTGTTGTGATTTGTGTCGTTCCTGTACAGTTTACTGTGACCACTCGGCCGTGTCCATACTCGTGCAGATCCCTGAGGCAGGCGGCCCTGGTGACACCGGCGTGACGACAGGCGGCGGACTACCCGTCTGGAGCTGACCGACCACTGTCCCAGAGCCCCAGATGTCACCGGGACTCCTTGTTGTGTCTTCTACGTCTTGCAGGCGCCTTTCGGCGGACTGGGCATGAGGCCCATTTGCATGTTTTTGCATTGTATAGTCGCTTTCAGTCAATGGATGCATGCATGTGACCAGTCGTTGCGTGCGTCTTTTGATTCTGCACGTCTAGGTTCAGACGGCGTAGGATTCTGACATGTGTGCGCAGAGTTACGGCCAAAACAGTGGTTTTGGGCTGGTTTTAGGACAGCTCTTGGACTGCCGCGTGCGACACCCGCCATGCGCCGTGGCAGGTATTTATGCCCTGGACCTGTCAGTTGTCATTCCTCTCTGCATATGCTATATTGAAGCATTCTGACACTTTGACTTGTGTCTCCTAGCCAAACCCTTGCCGTTGTGTGTACGACCTCTGATTGTCGTCACCGTCTGACTAGGCACTGACGCCCGGTCAGCGGCCGTGTTGCTAGGAAGCTTCTACGCACTTTCTCATGGTATCAGAGCAGTGAGACAGTTCTCACTGAGCTGCGCAGCAGAGACGCAGCAGAGCAGCAGCAGTGAGAGTCACCGCTGCAGCAGTTCTTCTGGGACCCGTTGGAGACGGCCGGTCGCTGTCCGCGTACTCCACCCACCACGTGAGATCGTAGCTGCTGAGGCAGCAGCAGCAGCGCGTACCGCCACACAGAGGCGTGTGGCAGCTGCGGTGCGTGCAGCCGCCACTCCCCCCCCACAGCAGCAGCAGCAGAGGCGGCGGCGGCAGCCGCGCAGCAGCAACGCAGCAGCAGCGGCCGCCACAACAGCGTGGCAGCAGCGGCGGCAGCAGCAGTGCAGCAGCGGCGTCGGCAGCAGCAGCGCAGCAGCGGCAGCGACACAGCAGCAACAGCGGCAGTCGCGGCGGCAGCAGTAGCGCAGCAGTGGTAGTAGCAGCAGCGCGCGGCGGCGGCAGCCAGCAGCTGCGCACGGCGGCGGCAGCCAGCAGCTGCGTACGGCGGCGGCAGCCAGCAGCAGCTGCAGCGCGCAGCAGTAGCGCCGCGCGCAGCAGCGGCCGCCGCGCGCAGCAGCAGCAGCAGCAGCGCAGCCGCCGCTGCCACCGCTGCACGCGCAGCTACGCAGCTGCTGCTGGAGCTGACAACACAGCTGCAGCAGCAGCTGGGCGGAAGCTGCTTCGCAGCTTCCGCGGAGCTGCCGCGCGCCACCGCACGGCGGCAAAACCGTGACAAGGAAAAAAAAAGGAAAAGGGAAAGGGAGGGGACGAGCTGACGTCCGCATTGTTGGTTGCTGACGTCATCAGGTCGTGCTGACGTCAGGAACCACTTGCTGACGTCAGCATAACACTTAGCCAAATTTTCAACCGAAAAGTCAAAAGTTTCCAGCGTTTCAACTCATCGAGAAACGCAGTCGGTTTTGAAATCCGGCAAAGTTGACCTGTCGTCCCATAGTGAGCGGCGACATGAGGTCGCCCGACGACAAGGACAAGGGACTAGGTGATCCCTCTTCCTCTTCTTCAGGGGTATTGAGCCCTCGCTTGCAGGCCATTGAGGACCTACGCAGTCAGCACGAGGAGATGCGTCGTCTGCAGTGAGAGCAGACTGACGCGATCCGCACGCTGACTGAGCTCCTGCGTGCTCAGTCCACGGCTCCTCCGCGGATCTCGGAGGGAGCTGCCGGCGTTGCGGCCTCCACCCAGCACTCGGCTCAGGCGCCCGTGACAGGCGCCCCGCCTGCTTCACCTCCTGGCGTGGTTTCCCCACCACTTGCGGACCTCCTTGATGACGAGCCATTCATGCCAGGCTTCGAGGATGACTCCCAGGAGCGGGAGATTTGCCTTCTACAGGAGCGCCTCCGTCATCTGCAGACCGGTATCCAACCTCCACCCGTGTCCCCGATACGACCGTCACCTGACTTCCCCAGTGACCACCCTCTACCAGGAGTTTTTCCCGTCACTCGCCCTCCTCAGACTGCGGCTGCTCTCCCCACGGAGAGGCAGCCAAAGGACTTTGAGGCACCACCTCCACGGTACATCAGCGAAGACGGATTTGACTGCTGGGAGATCCTGTTTCAGGTGTGGGCTACTTCTGAGGCAGTGTGGCCTTACTACCACAGCCCATACCAGTCTACAGATCCAGCACAGGTGCTGACAGCAGCCCGAGCCATGCGAGGAATTCTCTACGCCATGCCACGCGAGACTATTGTTGACTTCCGTCCCTTCCTCGGCGAGGCTGGCACAGGCACCGGAGCTGATCCTCGTGGAGGCTGGGATCTGGCGTTGTCCCTCCTGGCCGCAGAGACGCACGCCACCCGTGCGTCACACATTCGTGCCTTCCACTCCCTCCATCAGGGACCAGCGGAGCCTGCAGCGAACTACTGGCGACGCGCCATGCGTATCTACACGCGCATGGGGACCTCAGGGGGCACACAGCTGTGGGCGCTTCGGACGATCATGCTCGGAGTTTGCCTCGAGTACACCAACATATTCACACGGTACAGCAACGCTACTCTCGAGCCTTTCTCAGCCACCCTGCAGCTTCTCCCGTGGGCCCATCAGCTATTCCTCCAGGTGAAGTCGGCCCACGAGGCAGCAGTAGCACATTAGGAGACTTCCCTCGCTGCCGCAGTCCTCGCCTCACCACCATCTTCCCTCCTGCAGTCACTCTCACCTTCCTCCATCACGACCTCATCTTCCTCCTCCTCTTCGACCCCGTCTACGCCCACGCAGACGCAGGGCGTTGCAGCAGCTGCCCAGGGGAAGAAGAAGAATAGGAAGCGCGGATCGGGTCAGCAGCAGTCGTCATCCGCTGGTAGCAGTGGCCGTTCCGTGCACTGCTACAACTGTGGAGGTGCCCATCGCTACACCGAGTGCCAACAGCCGCTCGACTGGGAGCGCATCACTCGCGGACTTCAGGCTGTCCATGCTGCGCGCACCGCGTCCGGGACGTCGACTGCACACTCCTCTGGACGCGCGGCGACTACGACTGCAGCTGTTCCTACATCCTCACCGGCGAGCAGCAGTGATCCAGACCCACGTGACCGCACCATCGCCGAGCTTCGTCATCTTCTGGCGCTTCACTTTCAGGGAGGTGCTAGTGTGTCGTCATCGTCGAGTGGGTCACAAAGTGCTTGTTCGTCTGTCCTCGTGACTCGTGATGACACGTGTGGGGGAGCACAGTCCGTATGTGATGATGATGGGCCTGACTACACTGACTGGATTCATGAGTCTCACCTTCGTGATGTACGTTGTTCCTTCTCACTGACGGCTCAGCGTCCCTCTGATGCCGAGTGTTCTATCGCTCGTTGTACAGTGACGTCCACCAGTCGTGACTCCGGTGGCACTTGGATCATCGATTCCGGTGCCACCCACCACATGACGTGTCGTCGTAGTGACTTTGTGGTACTTGGTCCTGTCACGACTGTCCGTTCCGTTCGTACAGGTTCTGGTCATTCCTTACCGCTTCACGGTGTTGGGGTTGTATGCTTTGATGGTCCGTCTGGCCCCCTGTATCTCTCTGACGTGCTGTTTGTGCCTGATCTTGAGCTCAGTCCGCTGTCTGTGCGTGCCTGCACTCTGATGGGTCTCTCCGTTGAGCATACCGCTGATTCAGCGATTGTGACTGCTCTTGACACCCGTAGCATTGTCCTGCGTGCTTCAGTCGTAGATTACCTGTACCGCATTGCTCGGCCCTCCTCCCCTTGCTCTCCCTCCTCCTCTGGTCACGTTTTTGTCACTGGTGTTCTATCCCCGGAACACCAGCGGTTGCTTCACCGACGTCTGTGTCACTTGGGCTCCGACACTGTGTCGAAGCTCATCCGGACACAGCCCGCTCTTGGTATTGACGTGGCTTCTTTCGAGAAGCCACCAAAGACCGACTGTCTTTTTTGCGCTCAAGGTAAGATGCATCGGTGCACTTACCCTGATTCGCGTTCCCGAGCGCTGAGGCCCCTCGAGTTGGTCCACTCGGATCTGCTGGGTCCTCTTCCAGTCGAGTCACTGTCCGAGAGTGGCCGGTATGTTCTGACGCTGACTGATGACTTCACCCGGATGCGGTGGGTCTACAGTCTGCGTCAGAAGAGCGACGCCGCCCTTGCGGTTCGGCTCTGGCTCGTGATGGCTGAGCGTCAGTCTCGCCACACGCTACATACCTTTCGCTCGGATCGCGGCGGCGAGTTCCTCGGCGAGATGGACTCATTCTTTGCTGAGCACGGCATTTTTCACCAGGTCTCCGCTCCTGCTACCCCACAGCAGAACGGTGTATCTGAGCGCTGGAACCGCACCATGGAGGATGCGGTCCGCGCCATGCGGTCTGAGTGCGGTCTCCCAGAGTCCTTCGCTTTCGAGGGCTTCGCCTACATGACTTGGGTCTGGAACCGCCTCCCGCATGGTCCGCTTCNGTACGAGCTCTGGTTTGGCCACCGTGCCGATCTTCGTCTCGCACGCGTCTGGGGATCCCTGGCCTCCGTATGGTACACCGAGGACCAGCAGGGGTCCAAGGTCTCCCCTCGGGGTCGCTTATGTGCCTTCATCGGCATCTCCCCGCGGTCGAAGGCCTGGCGTTTTTGGGACCCAACTCGCCGTCGTGTCATTGAGTCTCGTGACGCACTGTTTTTTGAGTCACTCACATACCATGATCTGACTTCGATCACAGCGCTCTCTGCAGCTCATGTTCCTTCCTGTGAGGGTCCTCGGCAGATGGGGGAGACCTCTTTGCTAGCGACCATTCCTCGCCATGCTGATGTGTCCGCTAGAGTCCCCTCATGATCCGGCTATCATTGCCGTTGGTCCAGAGATCCTGCCTGTCCAGCCTGCTTCGCACCCCACAGATACCGCTGCTCCCACGCCCCCTCCTGCATCACCCATTGTGTCCACTGGCACCCCTATTCCGGCGTCTGACCCAGCCCAGCCCACTCGTGTCTCTACGTCGGCTGACACTCCGATCTCAGTGTCCGGGCCAGCCTTGCCCACTGTCATCCCGAGCTCAGTATCCCCCACACACGCATCTCCGCGCACGGCATCTCCGACTGCCTCGTCTCAGTCCTCACCAGCTGTGGTTGCACCTGTCCCTGTGGTCATACCTGTTCCTGCACCTAAGGTGCGCCCCTCGACCTCCAATTACTCTCGTGAGCCCGGTGGTCGCCTTCGACCACTGGATTCCGGAGCTCAGCGAGCGTCGGGTTCCGGACCCAGACGTTCCTCTCGTAGCATCGCGAGCGATGATCCCGGTACAAAGGCCTTAGGCCTGAGTGTCCGCACTGAGCTTTCAGAGGTACATCCAGCGTGCCCCATAGGGCACGACCTGGTCACCCGCGAGTTCCATGTCGCCTGTGACGCAGCAGCTGATCTCGTGGCCGTCAGGCCAGACACTGAGGCGTGTGCACTTGCCACGCAGAGTTCCCCCTCTATGGCGCCGGACCCGGGCACATTGAGGGAGGCTTTCTCATCACAGGATGCTGATGCCTGGCGAGCTGCTTGCAAGGATGAGCTTCGCGCTATCCGAGAGGACGGAGTCTACGAGCTGGTCGACCTTTGCCCTGGGAGGAAGGCGATTCAGGTCAAATGGGTCTTTCGCAAGAAAGTGAAGCCGGATGGCTCACTGGAACGCTACAAGGCTCGTTTGGTCGTCAAGGGGTTCTCTCAGATTGAGGGAGTAGATTACACTGACACCTTTGCACCTGTCTGCCGCATGACCTCACCTCGAGCTCTATTCGGTGTAGTAGCTCAGCATGACTGGGAACTACACCAGATGGATGTGAACAATGCGTTCCTTCATGGCTCTTTGGATGAGGAGATCTACGTGGCTCAGCCACCAGGCTTTGAGGACGGTGACAAGGTCTGGCGCTTGTGCAAGTCCTTGTACGGCCTCAAGCAGTCTCCACGGTGTTGGAACCGGAAGATCACTGGCACCTTGACTCGCGCAGGATACGTACAGAGCGAGGCAGACCCCTCACTCTTCATCCTACCGACACCCGAGCAGTTTACCGCCATCCTGGTCTATGTTGATGACCTTCTGATCGCGTCTCCGTCGCTGGAGGCCGTGAAGGAGGCCAAGGCTGTCCTGCAGACTGCCTACAGGATGAAGGACCTCCGTCCTGCATCGGTGTTTCTTGGTATGGAGATTGTGCGTGATCGCAGACGTCGGACACTGTTGCTGCATCAGGCCCGATACGCACGAGTCGTGGGGGAGCGCTTTAGCGATCTCGGTGCAGTACCCACTGCTTCCACACCACTCACACCTGATGGACAGGATGCTTTGAAGGTGGACGACCCTACACAGCTGGGGGAGACAGTGGACGTGACCTTGTACCTCCGTCTTATCGAATCTCTGATGTACCTGGCCACTACCACGCGTCCCGACATCGTGTTCGCTGTCAACCTCCTCGCTCAGTTCTCGCAGGCTCCACGTGCGAGAGCTCTTCACGCGGCTGTGCGAGTGGTACGGTACGTGGTCTCCACGCCGTACCTCGGACTCTGCTTTCGTCGGCAGTGTTCGGTGGTTCTTGACGGCTACACTGACAGCGACTGGGCTTGGAGTCCTGACGGGCGCAGTCGCACTGGTTACGTGTTTCTGCTCGGTGGTACCGCTTTGTCTTGGCGAAGCGGGAAGCAGGGCTCCATCGCACGTAGCTCGTCGGAGGCAGAGTATGTGGCTTTGGGGGCAGTGGCTGCTGAGGCAGTTTGGCTACAGCGCTTGTTTCTTGAGCTTGGGCAGTCAGTACCCGCCATTGTGCTACGTTGCGACAACCAGAGTGCTCTCGCCATTGCGAAGAACTCTGGTGTTTTTCATGCTCGCACAAAGCACCTTGCAGTTGAGCATCACTTCATTCGGGATCTGGTGGAGCGACGCGTGGTCTCCATCATGTGGGTTAGCACTGACTTGCAGCGAACTGATTTCTTGACGAAGGCACTTGCCCGCGGAAAGTTCCAGGTGGCCATTCGTTCTGTTAGGCTTCGCCCCGTGTGTGACAGTGGTTGAGTGTGGGATGCACGTTGCCGTCTCATCTGTCTGTGTCACTCACTATGTGGTTGTACCAGTGCTGCACGTGTATGGACATGCGTACCATCGGGTCATGGGGGAGTGTTGTGATTTGTGCCGTTCCTGTACAGTTTACTGTGACCACTCGGCCGTGTCGATACTCGTGCAGATCCCTGAGGCAGGCGGCCCTGGTGACACCGGCGTGACGACTGGCGGCGGACTACCTGTCTGGAGCTGACCGACCACTGTCCCAGAGCCCCACATGTCACCGGGACTCCTTGCTGTGTCTTCTACGTCTTGCAGGCGCTTTTCGGCGGACTGGGCATGAGGCCCATTTGCATGTTTTTGCATTGTATTCTCGCTGTCAGTCGATGGATGCATGCATGTGACCAGTCGTTGCGTGCGTCTTTTGATTCTGCACGTCTAGGTTCAGACGGCGTAGGATTCTGACATGTGTGCGCAGCGTTACGGCCAAAACAATGGTTTTGGGCCGGTTTTAGGACAGCTCTTGGACTGCCGCGTGCGACACCTGCCGTGCGCCGCGAAAGGTATTTATGCCCTAGACCTGCCAGTTGTCATTTCTCTCTACATATGTTATATTGAAGCATTCTGACACTTGGACTTGTGTCTCCTAGCCAAACCCTTGCCATTGTGTGTACGACCTGTGATTGTCGTCACCATCCGATTAGGCACTGACGCCCGGTCAGCGGCCGTGTTGCTAGGAAGCTTCTTCGCACTTTCTCACATCTGCTACCCACTCTCTTTGTTTTAGCTCTCCTTCATTGTGTGAGAAGAACTTTGCAGCCCCTCAACCAAACTTTGCATCTCCTGTTGCGCAGAGACCCATACGCTGCTCACCCTCACAAAGACTGTCAAATTCCACTGCCTCGCGTCACATTTTGTGCAAGAAAAGAATGGAACTCCATGAAGACCTCCACCTGGACAAGAGAGTTGACCAAAAGCTGAGGAACTCTCCAACAGAGTGGTTGTCCAACACCGGATTTGCACCGTAACATCTCAACAATCTGAGCACACACTTTTTGGTGCACTGTTCAGGCTGTTGAAGGAACTCATCTCCTCCTCTCATCCTCGAGGCCTGAAGTGTGGAAGGGAAGTGCCCATGCGACGGTGACGAAGCTTCTTATCAATGGCATCGCCAACAACATGCACAGCTTCATCATTCTCTCTTGGCGAAAGCACAGCACAGCACAGCTATGTTCAGCCGCCTGCTCTCGACCTGATGGCCTTTCCTGGTGGCGGTCTTTTCTTGCGGCTCACCAGGCCGACACGATTGCGTGCGTACTCAAACACGAGGTCAAATCGCGAGAAGAGGTTTTGGCAGGCGAGCCCGTAAGTGTACGCCGACAGCTCAAGGCTGTTCTGGTTCGCCGCCATCACTATGGCACGCACCTTCTTCAGCACCACCCCCTCCGCCAGCTCCACCTCCGCCACAATCGTTTCCGCCACCTGCCGCAGGAGACGAGAGGAAGGAAAGGAAGGCGCTGTCGCGGTACAAGCCAGGAAAACGTTCAGAACGACTTCAACAAATGCTGAACCTGCCCTGCTGAAGGCTTGTTCTGGATACGACAGCCCACGGAAAACAGCGCTGAAAAAGGTGGTGCAAAGCACTGGAGGAGAAGGAGCTTCGTCCACGCTGCTCCTGAAAAGAGGTCACGGCAGGAGCAGGGTTGCACAGGATCTCTGGCCCGTGCCTGCGAATGCATCGAGTGCTTTCAGCCAAGCCTTGCACTTAGCCTCCGGGACACCAGCAGCGCCGTGCGTTCCCAAAAGCGACAACTCAGCGATCCAACAGTCCGAAACCACGCGGGTCAGGCGTGCAGAGGGTTCCCCAATGGGAGGAAGCATCTAGTCGCCTCACCTGAACTCCGTCGCCATCGCCGTCACTGTCTGAGCCCATGCCGCGCATCCGCCCGCCGCCGTTGATGCGTCCCTCTTTCAGCAGCTCGAGCGCCTTGGTGCCGCTGCCGTTGAAGATGAGCTCGGCGCCGGCGGCGCCCGTGTCCAGAAGCAGCAGAGCCTCCTGCTGCTCGTCGTCCGCCGTGTGGCGCAGCCTTATCGACACGTGCGGCACGTTGGCCAGCATGCGCAGCGGCTGCGGCAAAACACATTGCAGCCGGGTGAAGGATGTCAATGGTGAAACGAACGATGTAAGGTTTAGCATGAGAGGTGAAGAGATGGCAGACATGAGAGGTGAAGAGATGGCAGACATGAGAGGTGAAGAGATGGCAGACATGAGCGGTGAAGAGATGGCAGACATGAGAGATGAAGAGATGGCAGACATGAGAGGTGAAGAGATGGCAGACATGAGAGATGAAGAGATGGCAGACATGAGAGGTGAAGAGATGGCAGACATGAGAGGTGAAGAGATGGCAGTGCAGAAAGAAACGAGCGATATCTGCGACGTTGTGCAGCATGCCTGCGAATTTTCACGGCCGCTGCCTATATTTCTGAACCAAAGTAGCGACTGTGCACACACACACAGAAAGCAGTTGAATAAAAGAAAAATCTGCGCAACATTGGCTGCCGCGGAGCGAAACAATCGGCAGCGCTCACACGCTCGCGTGTGTGCAGAAGGGGATGTTCTCGTGTTGACGAGTTCGCATTGGAATGCGAACGTGCTTGTGCCAAACTGTTGCGACTAGGACCCTTGGATTCTTGCCAAGAACAGTCCCAGTGAAGAGAGGTGATGCTACCAGCCGTGACACACTCACCAGCCATGTGATGTCTTCCTCTGCTGCGAGCACCAGCGGCGACTCAGGGTCCTCCAGCCTCAATGTGCCTTTGCTTCTCAACGAGCCCTGGGACAGAAAGAGAGCAGGGAGGAGAGGGAAAGGGGTTGGAGGAAAGCGTCTAGTCTTCCCCATGAATTGCCATCCCTTCACAAAGGCCTCTTCACAAAGAGAAGACAGGAGCAGTTTGGGTTGAGAGTGGGAGGGGGACGAGGGGAGGAAGGGAAGGAAGTGGAGGTGGTGGTTGTGGTAGAGGAGGATGAGGATGAGGAAGAGGAGGAGGAGGAGGAGGAGGAGGAGGAGGAGATAGAAGGGAAGGAGCCACAGCATATGCCCAAGTCTTTGATGTCAGCAGAAGCGCAAGGACGGAANAGAACGAGGACGAGGGTGAGGATGAGGACGATGAGGATGATGACGCCGACGAGGATGACGAGGACGCCGACGAGGAGGAGGAGGAGGAGGATGACGACGACGACGACGACGACGACGGCGGCGGCGGCGGCGGCGGCGGCGGCGGCGGCGGCGGCGGCGGCGGCGGCGGCGGCGGCGGCGGCGGCGGCGGCGGCGGCGACGACGACGACGACGATGACGATGACGACGACGACGACGACGACGACGACGACGACGACGACGACGACGACGACGACAACGACGACGACAACAATGAGGAGGACAACGACAATGAGGAGGATGACGAAGTGGACAATGAAGAGAAGACCGACAACGACGAGGACGAGGATGAGGGAGAGGAGGAAGAACAGGAGGAGGAGGAGGAGGAGGAGGAGGAGGAGGAGGAGATAGAAGGGAAGGAGCCACAGCATATGCCCAAGTCTTTGATGTCAGCAGAAGCGCAAGGACGGAATGGAGCACACGGGAGGAGGAGCAAGTGTGAACTCACTCGGTGCACCCACACCCGCGCTTGCCAGAACACGTCGAAGCCGCAGATGCCAACCACTGGAAGCGTGCCATGGGCTAACCCTGCGCCTCCCACCTGCACGTGACGTAATTGTGCAAGTCATGGAATAGCAACACCACCATGGAAAAAGAAAAAGGCAAAGGCATTAAGCATAGCATTGGGCCTTGTGAGTCTCTGGGCCGCCCCTAAATCCCTGGGAGCCACACACACACACACACACACACACACACACACACACACACACACACACACACACACACACACACACACACACACACACACACACACACACACACA
>SZWC01023527.1:26202-39055 GCA_023375785.1 Penium margaritaceum | reverse complement strand
CACACACACACACACACACACACACACACACATACACACACACACACACACACACACACACACACACACACACACACACACACACACACACACACACACACACACACACACATAGAAGCCTTTACACACACTGTGTTATTTTAAATCGTGAAACTATGCCAAAAAAAATTTTGCAACTTGAGTCTAAAGTTTGATGACAATGGTTACTACGTAACCCAACAAGAATGAAATCAAACTATGATGACATGAGACAAATCAACCGATGTAAGTAATACCACTTGAATTGACACATGCTCTACTCATGTATTTGCCATGTGCTGGATGTTTCGTAATATCAAAATTTCATTCCATTGTCCCTCAGTTTGTTCCTTCTCATCGTGTCTATCAATGAGAAGTCCAAGATTGCTTTCCCTGTAAGCAATCTTGGATGATTCAACATGATGCCACTTCGGACAGGATGACACAAGTCTGAGATTGGAAGAAGATTTCCCCCAATGTGAAAAGATGTGTAATCTGACGTCGGTTAGTAGCCGTCCATGTCGAGGGGCATTGTATTATTTTAAATATTTTTGTTTAATTCGACAAAAAAATCATGGTTTATCAACTTTGATCTCATCGACTACTATTATGTCGTCAGTTGTCTTTCCAAATACCATCTATGAGTTAATGTTGAAAAGTTTTCCGTTAACATGTTCAAGGGATGAGTATATTTCCACAAATTTTGGCCTTGAATATTGATGTGACCATTTTTTACACGACCAGGAAGGTAAATATAACATTTTGTTCCATTTGCTTCCATAATAAGTGCTCGTCCATGAGTGAATACTGGGGGCATATGCCAAATATTTTCAAGACTATCAAAAATTAACTCAAGTGATGGCATTCCGTCATCAATCAATGAAGTAGTGGCATCCTTTCATTAAGTTTTAAATCCAGGGCACGGTTTATTTAACATAAAATCAAATGGCATTTCTCTCGAATGTGGTGCAAGGCCTGGGGTATTTCACTAGTCTCGCCTTGTCAAGATTTTGCATACCATGATTAGTATTCCGTTCTGTTCCATCCTAGTCACTCATCGTACCTGGTTCATGATTCACGATCAGTGTGGTCTCTGCCCCTGCCGCCGCCAAGACGAACTCGGTGAAGAGTCCTCCCCTGTGCTCAAGACTGGAACCACTCACGAATTGCCTTTGCTACCTCTATCGTCATTTCTTCCCCAACCTCCGTATAGATCCCATCAACCTCATCCTAGGCCCATTCGGAATTGTAACAGACGTGGTCTGTTTTACGGCTAACTGCAGAACCAAAACGTAGGCCCTCAGAATAGTCGTCTCAGGAGAGTGGGCGAATGGTCGCCTCAGCCATTTTGGCTGAGACGAACCGCGCCACAAATGGACGTAGTCGTCATAGGGCATTTTTGCAAACATGCATCCTAAAACCCTATCGTTCCACGTGGCATTGCCACGCTAGAATAGGACCCTAGCGCCAAGCTAAGAGTGGAGGAGGAGTGACGCGATGGATTTTCCATCGCGGAACTCCTTTCACTTAGAATCCGGCCACGGGCTATTTTCCGGGCTAGAGTCGAACTTGACTCTAGCCCATATCTTTTTCCGGGCTTTGGCTCCTCGAAACCTGAGCCTCGAGTACCCGAAGTACCCGATAATTACTTAACGACCATTTTTAACCGTAAAAATGGTCCGTACGCTACATTCCTCCCCTTTTGCTTCGAACCGTCCCGGTTCGTCTTTTCTCACGGAGGTTTGATCATCGCGTACTTCGTGATGTAATTCAAACAGAAAGGAATGCAAACAAGATCACATATGTGAACTCTTGTCATCCGCAACATGGTTGCGTCACGTTCACGCACAATGAACCACATACCAGTGGTTTTTGTGAGTCTGATCATTCGCGTACAACATCCAATGTTGATCGCGTGATCCTTGGCTCTTACCAAGATGAGACACGTACGATCCTTGTACGTTCTTCACAAGTGTTGGTGAGTCTTCACCGAAGACTCATCACACGTGTGTATCAGTGGCATAGTCGATGCCTTTTGGGACGTACATTATGAATAATTTCCTGCCAGATTGGAAGAGGGTCCATATGATGAATTTTCCCACAATTCGTGTGGTACGTGTTCAGTAAGCAGTTATGGTGACGCCTCCTCCCCCTTTGCAAGGAGCGTCCCTGCGACCAATTAACCGGGCGCCCCCGCGAAAACTGTCGAGGTCCACACAACACTTTCCTTGTCGTTCGAACATGTTCTCTTCCAAGGGGTTGTTGCCGAGGTGGTACCTCCCCGCAACATTATCAAGACGTGCAATCCAAGATGATATCGATCCTCTCGGTTTGCAATCACGTGTTCATGATCACGCGTAGGTCTACTTGACCTCTTTCAGCACCTGTGGGTTGGTTGGCTGAACTCAACCAAGCTCCACTAAGCCCATGCGACTCGCATGCTAGCTTCATCTTAGGGTTGGGAGGCACCAAGATCCTAAGATATGGTTACTGAGCACACCTGTTTTTTCGTTCAAAGATTGCACTCATCTTTGAACGAGGCGGCAGTGGTCATCTGGCATGCGCAATTGCCGTCAAAGTCTATCACCAGTCATGACAATGCTCCGACCTAGATGATCTTGGTCTCAACCATCATCCCTCATTTCTGTCTGAAATGGGTACCGTAGGCTGCCGCTCACGTCCCTGTCAAAAGCACACTGCTTTTGAACTAGGTTAGCTGAGATAACCGATCTCAACGACCATGGATTCTATCCACGAACGAAGTGTTCATCATATGGTATTCACCAAACGGGTGTACCATGATCACAATAATTGCAGCACAAGTTGGAAGAACACCTTTCGGGTGTCAATTCCATGTGATTGTGATTGAACACTTCCGAATCACACAGCGATCCTGGAACAACTAGTTCCTAAATCTTTCGTGCTTATGTCATCGTGTCCAAAGGTTCCATCCGGGAACCCGTCGCGGTTTGCCAAGTCATGACAAAACATGTTGTTCAATGTCTTCTGTACATTTGGTACTTCCACTCAACAGAGTGTTTTTCATATGCCTCAGTCGAGGCACTTGTGGAGGGGATCGCCCTCATCGAAGACATCCGACAAACAACCACCTTGTGGATACCACCGCAGCGACATCCAAAATAAATTGTACTTACATTCGGCAATGTACTTCAATTGGACCATCTCCAGAGCCAATGGAGTTCAGTCGCTTTACTGTGACCTTCCGGGTCATCAAAGCGGGGTTCGACTACACCGTAATCGCTATGACTTCTTTTGGAGATTGGTTTTGGTTTGGTTTCCAACAAATTGGATAGCCGATGCTACACCATGCCTTTGGTATGATCGGAATCTATGTACATGATGTTTGAAGAGCGTGACGTACATGACTAGTGTACCGTGTCACGATGCTCTTAACTTTGAGATGTCTCTCCAAACATCAAAAGAATCTGATGAGAAATATCGTTTCTCAAGGTCCATCTTGAAGAATCCTCATCTCAACATTTAGTTATGACACACTGGTCATTATTTTACCTCAATGTTGATTATGACTCGTTATGTGGTCGGTCGGACCACCAAGATGTAGGTGCTAACACACTGTTAGCTTAAAGCTATTGGCTTACAGATCGTCTCCACGGTCATAAGCTTTGATCGCAAAACTTGGACCTTGACGTGATCTCAACTATGTCGTAGTTGTTTGTAGAATACTATGAGATCGTCATAGTTCTCTGGAGCACCATTAGTAGAAAATGAGTGTCGCTCATCTAGTTGGATTTTTACCGAATTGTGGATGAATTTATGTCATCGACATCGGTTCACGTACTTTTTTCTATCAATGTCCATGACATGTTCACTCGTCGAGTGTGATAGACTGAAGGTGTCACCTTCAAATTTGTTCATTTTTTACATTCAGTCAATCTTGTCATACGCCAGAGAGTGACTCTTGTTGTTTTTCGACCACCGCACTGCGGCATCTTAAGCCGTTTAAGATCCATAGAAGAGTCTATGTCCCTCTCTGGTGCATTTACAAACCCCAGTCACAAGTATCCTTGTCTTTTGAACAGGGTTGTCGGTACACCCATGTACCTTTTTATCGTCGGTACCGGTTGGGTACCCCGACTTGTATCTATCACTCACCGAGTGAAAGGGTGTCAATGGTTTCGCCACTGAGAATTTATTCAAGTGTATCATCCTTGATGTGTTCAATCACGGATCGATGTTTGCATCGGCCATGACTGATGATACAGAGAACCTCCAATAGGTACTGATGCATCCAGTACATACTGTGTACAGGCAGCACGATGGCAATCCTTGAGGATTGAAGTCGGCGTGCTAAAAGATCAGGTCTGTTTCACATCTCATGACATAGTCATGACACGGACACAGTCATGTAATGATCACATTCACCTGTGAACATGAAAGGCAATGGGACGTTCGACTGTCGTGACACACGTCCTGCGCCCACCCAACTACTTGTTTGGTGAAATGGTGTCGTCATTTTTATCCAAGACATCAACTGATATCCTCGTCTTGTTCAAATGTCACAAAACCGTTGTGATCATTCGTCTGTCCAATCTATTCATAGTTGGGTGTCGTGATCGACGCACCAACACTTAGTGGAGTAGGTTTTTGTGCATGTCGTGCATGTTTTCCACGCATGTCGTGTACCCAACTTCACGTGGTTGAAGTTCAATGGCATGAATCGCATACCGTGATCCATCGAAAAGTGGGTTGTCTCTGGTGCTTGATCATGCGCGCTGACCCCTTGCGGTAATGCAAGTCGATAGATTTTGGAATTGGTGCTCAACCGACGAGGCTTTTGTAGCATGATCCATCTACGGATCCTGAGGAGTTCGTCCACCTTTAACATGGTCCAAATCTGAGGAAATCGTCCTCGTCACACATGTGATTTATCCGTTTGAGTGTTGGTTTGTACTTCTTTCAGAAGTATGTTTTCATACTGCTATCGGCAGGGCAAAGTTTTCAACCTTCAATGATCGTCACAGTTGGTAACGACCGAGACCAATGTGATTCTATGTCGTCCGGGCATACATCTGATCACCACAGCTGCCTGTGATTGTTTCTAGCCATGCCTGTCGATTCTCTATTTGAGGAATCCGACAGTATGCCCATCCTCGACATCGTCAAGATGCCTTGCAAACGTCAGCCAACGTATTTTGGCGCTTCAAATAATGTGCTTGACCCGCTTGTCCCTAGAACCATTTCTGCGCATGGATCGTATGCTTTCGTTTGGTGGTCTATCACAAGCTAGCGTGTCGACGCAACGAGTTGGCTAGTTATTGCTAGTTGATACAACGAGGTGCGATCGACACCCATGTTATTGTTGCAATCGGCATCTTATAACATGTGTTGTACCATTAACACTAGCATCGCTAGTCCACTCGGAACTCATGGCCATAGTGTTTTCGGCACTCGCATCAGTGGTGCATTCGGTATCCACGACAAAAGTGCAAACTGCACTTTTTGTCAATCACGCAATTAGCGTCCACGACAATGGTGCATTCAGCACTCGTGTCGATTTTACCGACGCACCCGTCGGCTATGTATTCAACGCTCATTGGGATTGTGCGTTCGACACTCGCGTGAATGCTATGGTTGCATCTACCATGTTGGTCATGTTCCCAGTGCAACCGGCACTTTGTCAATTTTGGGAACTCGACCTTCGTGCAGGGATTTTCACCCTCGCGTGTGCGTTGCGTGCGATCGGCACTCACATTCTTGTTTTGTCAGTATCCACTCACAAATATAAACACCCAACATCCTTGGTGTAATCGACACCTATGTGGATACTCAATCGGCATTTATTTCGGTCATATCTTCGTAAACCATGCGTAGTGCGTTCGCGATTAGCATCACAGATGCTTTTGACATCAGTGATTGAAGTGCAATTGGCACTTTTTTAGTGGTGTGTTCGACGCTGACAAAATTTTGCAACCAGCACTTCTGTTGTTGACCGTAGTGCAATCGACACTTACGTCGATGATGTGGTCGACGTCCGTGTAACCGTGCAATCAACACTCGGTTTTTGCTGTCTACACATTTCGCATTCTTGCGACGAGTGAGAGAGTCGTTGAGTGGTTGCAACACGTTCGGTATCGAGAATTCGTCTCAACGGACGTCACCATTGTGGTTTTGTAACTTGGTGTACGTTATTGTTGTCGTTTGCGTAAACAGAACTGTTTAGCACACGTACACCCCACAATGAGCCATGTCGTGGCCTTTAACGGTCAGCCGTTATGGGTTTTCTGAATAATACCCCATACTTTGAGGTCAATTCACAAAAAGGCACTGTCGGTGCTAAACTTCTCGTGTTGAAACCTTTTCCAGCAAATTCTGTCCAAAAGATGGAAAACTGTCGGTGTTCCTCCTTTTTTTGGCTTCGAAATGGAAAAGAAAAGGAAAATCAGAACTGTCGATTTTCGGAAGAGCTTAACCAGAGCTTTTAGATTCATGCGTCAAAACCAATGGCCAACTTGACCACACACTCGGGTTCGACCACAAAGTTTACCACGTTCCAGAAGTTTTTGAAAACGGAGAAGATAGGATTCCTCAACTTGAGGATTCGTTTGATGCTTGGAATCTCCCACACGTCACTTGGTGGTTTGTCGGGAAAACTGTCGGTCTTCCCCTTTCTCCATGAGCAGGAACTTGTTAAAAAAATGAAGATTGAGGCCTTCTCAATTTCAAAGCTCAGACGGAGCTAGATGCTACATTTTACGGCGGTCAAAAGTGGGTTCTAGTGCAGACGTTATCTCATTTCACGCCGGGCAGCTTGAAGGCCGGGGGAAAGAAAAAGAAAAAGTTGAGGTTCCGTCGATCCGAACCACCGGCCTCTCCTTTCGTCCCGTACAAATTCTGACTGCGCCACTCGCGCACGTCTGGCGGAGTAGCATGATAAAATATAGCACCGCGGCATCTGCGCGCCGTTGGGGAAGGGAAACGCCCCGGAAGTTTCTCTTCCCCGCGGGAGGAGGGTTCAGGGGTCCTTTCTCCCCCTTGGCACCCATCTGCCGCCCCCCCCCCTTCCTCCTCTGGCGTCTTCGACACTCCAGAGGCGAGGGAGGGGGGTGGCCGTTCCCCTCTCCCTCTCTGGTGCCTTCGGCTCCCTAGGGGGGGGGGGGAGGGGGAGGGAGCCGCCCTCTCCTTTCCCCCTTGTGCGCCGTCGGCGCCATGGACGGGGGGAAGGAGGAGGCACGGGCCTCTCCCACGCCTTTGCGCCGTTGGCGCCATGAGCGAGGGGGGAGGGGAAGGCTCACCCTCTCCTCTCCCCTCTGGGCGCCGTCGGCGCCATTAGCAACGGGGGAGGGGGGGGGTGGAGTCCCGCCCTCGCCTCCAGTCCTACGACGCCACCGGCGTCATGGGCGAGGGGGAGGAGGAGGCACTGGCCTCTCCTCCTCCTTGGCGCCGTCGGCGCCATGAGCGAGGGGGGGCAGGGGGAGGCTCACCCTGTCCTCTCCCCTTTGGGCGCCGTCGGCGCCATTAACAACAGGTGGGGGGGGATGGAGTCCCGCCCTCGCCTCCCGTCCTCGGACGCCACCGGCGTCATGGACGAGGGAGAGGAGGAGGCACTGGCCTCTCCTCCCCCATGGCGCCGTCGGCGCCATGAACGAAGGGGGGAGGAGGAATCTCACCCTCTCCTCTCCCCTTTGGCGCTGTCGGCGCCATGGACAATGGGAGAGGGGAGGGGGGGGGCGGAGACCCGCTCTCGCCTCACCCCCTTGGGCGCTGTCGGCGCCATAGATGAGGGGGAGAGGGAGGCCTGAGCCTTCCCTTCCCCTTGGCGCTATCGGCACCATGAGGGAGGAGGGGGAGGCTGGCCCTGTCCTCTCCTCTTCGGGCCGTCTTCGCCCTTAGGTGACAACTTGAGGCCGGTCGGGCGACGCTTGGTCCTCCGGTCTACGGCCTCGGTAAGCGTTCTGTCTGACGCCCATTTTTTTTTCTTGGAGACGAGCTGTCGTGTCGAGCTCTCAGCAGGCAGCCTCGGAGTCGGGCACGGTTTCTCGAGTCTCGCCGATCGAGCGTTTCTCGACTCCTACCGATCAGGCGGGTTCCGTCCCAAACCGTAGTTCCCCTCCATGTAATGCCCGGATTGACGGTTGATGTTTACTTTCACGCCGGTCGAACGGACGGATGGAAACTAGGTTAAGGATTTTTTTTTTTTCGCGGAAGCTCTTGCTCTGATGCCAATGTAACAGACGTGGTCTGTTTTACGACTAACTGCAGAACCAAACCGTAGGCCCTCAGAATAGTCGTCTCAGGAGAGTGGGCGAATGGTCGCCTCAGCCATTTTGGCTGAGACGAACCGCGCCACAAATGGACGTAGTCGTCATAGGGCATTTTTGCAAACATGCATCATAAAACCCTATCGTTCCACGTGGCATTGCCACGCTGGAATAGGACCCTAGCGCCAAGCTAAGAGTGAAGGAGTGACGCGATGGATTTTCCATCGCGGAACTCCTTTCACTTAGAATCCGGCCACGGTCTATTTTCCGGGCTAGAGTCGAACTCGACTCTAGCCCATATCTTTTTCCGGGCTTTGGCTCCTGGAAACCTGCAGTACCCGATAATTACTTAACGACCATTTTTAACCGTAAAAATGGTCCGTACGCTACAGGAATCATCTTTTAGGAAGCAACATGATCAGTCATCTGCGCTACATTGTCACATCCCATTTAACGAGAAAGATGGGTGCACCCATCCACCTTCCCAACCCAAAAACGGATCGTCAATTTCCCAGCGGATTGATAAAAATACACATGAATACTATTATTCATATTAAAAATGAAGATTAGGCATGATAATAGAATTTCTCTAGTCCTTTAAGCCGAGCTTCTTTCGGCCAATTGGTGTGTGCAATTTTCTCATTTTAAAAAATCTTTTTTGATTAAAAAATTCCTCTGAATTCAAAATATTTTGGGAAAACCTAAAGTTTCTAATTTCTACTGCTTAAGAATATCCTTGGGGGGTCGAATTCGACGTCCGGGCTTGTGTTGGTCCTGTGCTAGCCCCCAGCCTCAGTCAGTTACGACCACGGGCCCAAAAACAAATATGGTCACCCCCTCTGTTCATGCATGTGAGACGTACATTTGCAGAGGGACGTTGCATGCACTTTGGCGCGAAGGCTTTTTGGGATGCGAGTGTCGACCGTTAGATATGAGGTTCTGCTCTTATTCGTGTGCACCAAGTGAAAGTTTTTAGATCAAGATTGAGTATTGCAGCCGATTTGTACAAAAATTCGGTGGCGACGATCAGCAAGTAGGGAGATCGTCCGCGTATGCGACGGACCGAAGACGATGACAAAAAGTAGCGGACGGGTGGGAGAGGAATATAGACTGGTGCTCTCCGAAGGAAGTTCTTGGACACATCGCCGAGGTTGTCGAAAGTGCAACCCCTTCTCGGCCGTTGGTAGTGTCCAATCCGTTCCACAGAAACCCTCACCAGGACGATAGGACGGTCGGTGACGACTCGATGTTTACGAGACAAACCAGAGAGAAACTCGAGCCACAGCGCATTTCTTACTGTTCCGACTGTCCAAGCTGCAAACAAGTCCTGATTTCTCCTCACGGAGAGCAGGGCCTTGTCCACTTAAGCCACCACCACTCCCTCGTGCCTTTCGACGAGAGGGGATGTTAAGCGCGGCAGACCAACCACTGGTGGTCTGGCCTTGCCACGGTCTGCACTCTCTTGAGTGCGCTCCACATGGAGCATTCGCCTTCCGGGCCACAGACCGCCTTGAAGCTGAGTGAAACCCCGAGGAAGATTCGAGCCACTTGGTCCAGCCGGTGAGCCAACGGCGGCTGCCGCTGCGTCCGTCAGACGCCAGCAGACGCCCGCCCGATTTACCAGTCGAGGGCATTCTCCCTTCCCCCAGAAAGGACACAGACGTTCTGTCTTCAGCGCAGAGCTCTCCCTTTCTTTTTCCCCCCGAGATGAGCACCGTCGGGGGCGCACCCCGGCCACGGGCGGAGGAAGCTGGGACCTGCCGACCTGCTTCGTCTCACACTGCCGCTGCCGTAGAGGTGCTGCGTGGACGGCAAAGCGTTGAGGAGGGGAAGAAGCCTGGCGTTGCGGCATGGCCGCATGTCGACACTCGGCCGCAAATGGCAGAGGCAGGAGCTCAAGGAGCAGCGGCAAGTGAAGGAGGCCGAGGCAGGAGAGGGGGGGAGTCGCTGTGCGGGAAGCTCTCGGATTCCGACTCCGTGCCTGCGACGTCGCAGGAGAAAAGCCTGGGCTACGAGGCCTCGACTGGTGCCGGGATCTCCAAATCTTCCTCCAGGGGCGTTGCAGTGGGCGTGGCGGGATTGGGGGAATCAGGAGAAAGAGACGGCGATGAATCTAGGGGTGGTGTAGGAAGCGAGAGAGGAGGGCGAGGAGAAAAGGCAGCGGTTCAAGAAGGAGGGGAAAGCAGAGATTCGGCATCTGAAAGGGTGGAGAAGCAAGATGAGGCAACCGCGCCTTCAGATGCTTCGTCGAATCCCTCTCATGTCAGCGAGCCGTGCTGTCCAGCTGCCTGCAACATCAGTGGCCCTGCCGCCTCTGCTTCCGCCACACCTGCTGCTGCTACTGCTCCTGCTGCCGCTTCCAAACCCACTCAGAAGAGAGGAGCCGCTGCAGTCTCTTCCGCAGGGGCCTCCGCTGCAGCTAGCGAGGTGACGTCATTGACGTCATCGTGGTCCTGTGCCACTCAGACGCCCCCAGCCGAAGCTTCTCCCGATGCTTCTGCGTCGTCCTGTGAGGTAGAGGCGGGAGAATCCTCGGCTGACATTGCGGCCGTGGGAGGTGGGGCCGGTGAGGAGAAGCACCATTTCCCCTTACTGGTGCAGCGCCAGGGACAGAAACAGCAGCAGCAGCAGCAGCAGCAGCAGCAGCAGCAGCAGCAGCAGCAGCAGCAGCAGCAGCAGCAGCAGCAGCAGCAGCAGCAACAGCAGCATCAGCAGTGGCAGCAGAAGCATCAGCAGCCGTTGCAACAGCAACAGCCACACCAGCAGCGGCTGCGGCAGCAGCAGCAGCAGCAGAATGTTTCAAGTACTCCTTTCTCCGTTCCGTGTAGCAGCAGCGGCAGCTGCAGCTGTGCAGCGACAGGCGTGGGCATGGCTGCGTGTCTGCGGCAGTCGGCGGCGCTGGGCAACGCATTGGGTTCGGCACTGGCACGGCTTGTGCTGCAGGTGGGTGCTGCTGCTGCAGACCGTCGGTCGGAGGTGAATGGGCTGTGGGTCTTCCTCTTCCTCTTTTCCGCGGAAGCGCGGGCTCTCCCGCGCCTTTGTGGATGTAGGCTGTCAGTTGTGCTCTTTTGGAGGTTTGTGTGGTTGGCATAGAGTAGTGCGAAGGTGTCAGGGATCACTGGGACAGTCGCTGGGGGAGGTCACCCCCCCCCCCCCCCCCCCCCCCCCCCGCCTCCCCCCCCTTCATCCCCCTTGTGGTCTAGACAGATGGCTTGGTCCTATCTGCATTACCATACACTATGGTGGTGGAGAAGCGGAGCTGTCCTTCGTTCAGCGTTGCATGCAGAAACTTGCAACAAGCCACTCATGCCCAAGCCATTTCCTGGTGCTGCCGCAGCCGCCGTCCCCGCCGCAGCAGCTGCTGGTCCTGCTGCCGCTGTCTTGTCTGTCTCTGCTGCTCGTGGTGCCCCTGCAGGCTGCAGTGCAGGCTGCACTGCAGGCTGCAGTGTAGGCTGCACTGCAGGCTGCAGTGTAGGCTGCAGTGTAGGCTGCAGTGCAGGCTGCAGTGTAGGCTGCAGTGTAGGCTGCAGTGTAGGCTGCAGTGCAGGCTGCAGTGTAGGCTGCAGTGCAGGCTGCAGTGTAGGCTGCAGTGTAGGCTGCAGTGTAGGCTGCAGTGTAGGCTGCAGTGCAGGCTGCAGTGTAGGCTGCAGTGCAGGCTGCAGTGTAGGCTGCAGTGTAGGCTGCAGTGTAGGCTGCAGTGTAGGCTGCAGTGCAGGCTGCAGTGTAGGCTGCAGTGCAGGCCGCAGTGTAGGCTGCAGTGTAGGCTGCAGTGTAGGCTGCAGTGTAGGCTGCAGTGTAGGCTGCAGTGTAGGCTGCAGTGTAGGCTGCAGTGTAGGCTGCAGTGTAGGCTGCAGTGTAGGTTGCAGTGCAGGCTGCAGTGTAGGCTGCAGTGTAGGTTGCAGTGCAGGCTGCAGTGCAGGCTGCAGTGTAGGCTGCAGTGTAGGCTGCAGTGCAGGCTGCAGTGTAGGCTGCAGTGTAGGCTGCACGTTTGCTTCTTTCATCAGAAGGGAGATCATAGCCTGCAGCTGCTCTAAGGCTGCTGGTCGAGGTGTTTATGGTTGTGCTGCTGCTGCTTGTTGACGAGAGCAGGTGGAGGTGTGCATGCCGTCGGAGTCAGACCCGTCTCCTGGCCAAGGCGATGTGCGGGCATCTGAAGGCCTTTCTCAGACGCCATATGCACACCAGTCTTGGCAGCTGCCCAACCAGGCCCTGCAGCAGCAGCCGCAGCGGGAGGGGCAGCAGCAGCAGCAGCAGCGGTGGCAGCAGCTGCAGCAAGAAGGAGGTTCTTGTGTCGATGGCAGACACAGTGGCGGGGAACGGATGGATGAGCGAGAGGAGCAGGATGAGGGAGAGAGAAGTGGTGGCGTCGCTGGAGATGCCAAGAGCGCATCAGAGCTGGCACAGTGCAGTGTGCTGAGAGGGGGTTGTGAATCGAGGCATGATCGGCGCTCGTCTTGTGGGTGCACCCCCTGTAGCAAAGTGCAGGTGGGTGTGCTGATGGAGTAGATCAATGATCATTGGTTTGTTTTTGATTGTGCTTTTTGTGTGCCTGTCGGCGTGAGTGCATGATGGTGTGTGTGTGTGTGTGTGTGTGT
>SZWC01023527.1:0-20738 GCA_023375785.1 Penium margaritaceum | reverse complement strand
GGGGGGGTTGGGTGACATTGAGCTGCCGGCTAGTAGTGCGGACAGGTGGATGGACAGAAAGGCAGGCAGATAAGGGGGGGGAGGCCGGGTGGATGGCTCAGGGCATGGAGTGCCTCAGCCCACCCATGTGCCCAGCACACATCCATCACCACACATACGTGCCCACCAGGAGTCTAGTTGGTGATGCAGCAACAGTGTCTTTTCAGTCTCCTCCACCCCTGCCCCCTCACCTTCTTCTCCTGCGCCCTCACCCCTTCCCCTGCCCCCTTCCACCGCACATTGCGGCCATGTTCTGCTTTTCCTCCTCATGCTCTCCTCTTGTTCCCCTCGTGTTCTCCTTTTGCTCTCCCTGTGTTCTCCTCGTGTTCTCCACATGCTTCCAGGACTCGTTGCTCTCTTTTCTTTTTTAATCCTCCGTCCTCTCCTTGTCTCTTCTCACTTCCCAGGACAAGGACGTGCGCAGCGCGGGGCCGATGGCGTGGATGTCGGTGCTGCGGGTGGACAAGGCGGTGATGTCGTCGGTGCGCTTCCTGGCGTGCAAGTTCACGGTGGGCTTCAGCATGCTGGCAGCGCTGCTGCTGGGCGGCGCGCTCGCCTACTTCCTCATGCTCCACAACCTGGCCGGCAGTGGGGCCCACCAGGCGCGCCCCGCCTCCGTCATCGTGTTTGGGCTGGGGCTCGTGTACGGCTACGTGGGGTACAACGCGGTGCGCTTCGCCGGGGGGGACGCCCTCACGTGGCTGGTGCTGTGGGAGGCGTTCTGCGCCGTGCACGCGCTCGCGGTGTACCACACACCGCAGCTCTTCTTCCTGATACGGGGAAGGAGGTGCGGCGAGGTGGAGGGGTTGGGGGAGAAGAGGGGAGGGGTTGGCGCGGCGTGGAATGGGGCATCTGGAGGGGATGGTCTGGGGATGAAGAGGAGGGAGGTGGCTGGTGAAGGATGTGTGTTTGATGAGGACGGGGGGACGAGCGGTTGTTGCGAGAATTTGTTGGGGCCGGGAGTTGGGGTGGGGGGCCGTGTTGGAGAGGATGGAGGGGGGAGGGGGATGCGGTGGACAGGGCAGTGCAGAGAGTGGGTGGAGCGCTGCATCAGGCACGGGCCGCCCCCTCCGTGGGTGAGGGCTGTGTGCTTCCATGTGGCTCTCATATTTGTGCTGCCCTTCTCCGCCGGCGCCCTGCCCTTTGCTCCCCTGGCTGGCTGGCGCTCGCTGTTTGTTGCCTCGTTTTGACTGCGGTTTCTGGCCTCTCCCTTTGATGCACTGGCATGGACGGCGGTGGCTCCTGGAGGAAGGAAATGTGGTGGCAGTGACGATGGCAACAGATGGTGGCAGAAGATGGTGGGGATGGTCCGCATCTTGAGTGCGAGTTTTTAGCGCATTGCTTTCGTTGGTACCAATATTCTTGCTCCCCCATGGAGGGTGGGGTCTACACTGTTTCGACGTATCTTTGTGGGACAGATTACCGCAAGGAGGACGTCTTTGTGGTTTGCACGAGATCCTCTGCAGATGTCTGGTTGAGGGTGTGATACTTCGGATCCTCTGCAGCATATTTTCCACTCCTCTTCTGACTCTCTGTGCAACCCATTGCCTGAAGCGGGGGTAGCAGAATAAGGCAGCATGTTCAGCGCTTGCCACATCTCTCAATTTTGCCTCCAAAGAGTTGATCTGGGCAGTTCCTTGGCTTACAGCAATACTTTTTGGGAGACCGCTGTCAGTCTCTTCATGTGAAAAACATACACTTTGTGGCGGTTGCATTAGTGTAGTTGGCTAGCTACACGTAGCTTTCACTAGGGTTTCACTAGGATTATCATACTCCATCTAAGTTAGTGCCAACAGATATTTGTTGGTGTGTGTGGCTTCCACCCGTCACGAGCGACGGCCAAGAGGGTAGCGGTACGGGAGAGCACGACAACGTGGTCCCCGATGCGGACCCCGCAGGCAGCGGCGTGTCGGCAATGAGAAGTTTCATACAACCTTCCTAACCACTTGTCGTGACACTAGGCGTCAGCGCCAGGTCAGCGTGTGACAACAGTCACAAGTTTGAGACAAAATTGCAAGGGTCCGGGTTGGGACACGGACAGAGTGTCAGGAAACTCAAACTGAATATAATTGCAGAGAGAAATGACAAATGACAGGTCCATGGCATAAGTACCTGCCGCGGCGCACGGCGGGTGTCGCACGCGACAGTGCAAGATCTGTCCTACAACCGGCCCAAAACCACTGTTTTGGCCGTAACTCTGCGCACACATGTCAGAATGCTATGCCGTCTGAACCTAGACGTGCAGAATCACAAGCCGGACGCCACGACTGGTCACATGCATGCATCCGGCATCGAACGGTGGAAACACAATGCAAAAACATGCAAATCGGGCCCACGGCCAGTCCACCGATAAAGTCCTGCGTGCTACAGAAAAACTGCAGGAGGTCCTGGGTAGCGTCCAGAGCTCTGGAACGGCCATCGTTCAGCTCCAAACCAGTAGTCCGCCACTGGACGACGCACCGGTACCGCCTGGGTCCGCATCAAGGATCTGCACGAGTATGGACACGGCCGAGTGGTCACAGTAAACTATACAGGTCGACAGGAACGTCACAAATCACAACACTCCCCCATGACCCGATGGTACGCATGTCCATACACGTGCAGCACTGAAACGAGTACAACAACGCGTGCAACGACGTAGTGAATGGCCACCACAACACCCCACACTCAACCACTCTCAGGCAAGGGGCGAAGCCCGACAGAACGAATGGCCACCAGGAACTTTCCGCGTGCTAGTGCCTTCACTAGTCAGCACGCTGCATGTCAGTGCCAATCCAAATGACGGAGATCACGTGTCGCTCCACCAAGTCACGCAGAAAGTGATGCTCTACTGCAATGTGCTTTGTGCGAGCATGGAAGACACCAGAGTTCTCCGCAATAGCAAGAGCACTCTGGCTGTCGCAACGAAGCACAATGGCGGGTACTGATTGACCCAGCTTAAGGAACAGACGTTGTAGCCATACCGCCTCAGCAGTCCCTGCTCCCAGAGCGACATACTCTGCCTCTGATGAGCTACGTGCAATGCAGCCCTGCTTCCCGCTGCGCCAGGACACAGCGGTACCACCAAGCAGGAACACGTAACCTGTGCGACTGCGTCCGTCTGGGCTCCAGGCCCAGTCGCTGTCGGTGTAGCCATCAAGGACCACCGAACACTGCAGGCGAAAGCAGAGTCCGAGGTACGGTGTGGAGACCACGTACCGCACCACTCGCACAGCCGCATAAAGGGCTCTAGCACGTGGAGCCTGCGAAAACTGGGCAAGGAGGTTGACAGCGAATGTGATGTCCGGACGTGTGGTAGTGGCCAGGTACATCAGGGATCCGATGAGACGGAGGTACAAGGTCACATCCACTGTCTCCCCCAGCTGTGTGGGATCGTCCACCTTCAGGGCATCCTGCCCGTCGGGTGTGAGGGGTGTGGAAGCCGTGGGCACTGCGCCGAGGAGATCGCTGAAGCACTCCCCCACAACGCGTGCGTATCGGGCCTGGTGCAGTAGCAGAGTACGACGTCTGCGGTCTCGTACGATCTCCATGCCGAGAAACACCGCTGCAGGACCAAGGTCCTTCATCGTATAGGCAGTCTGGAGGACGGCCTTGGCCTCCTTCACGGCCTCCAGTGAAGGAGACGCGATCACAAGGTCGTCGACATAGACCAGGATAGCGGTGAACCGCTCAGGCGTCCGGCGGATGAAGAGAGAGGGATCTGCCTCGCTCTGTACATATCTAGCACGAGTCAGGGTGCCAGTGATCTCCTGGTTCCAACACTGAGGAGACTGCTTGAGGCCGTACAAGGACTTGCGCAAGCGCCAGACCTTTTCGCCATCCTTAAAACCGGGTGGCTGAGCCACGTAGATCTCCTCATCCAGAGAGTCATGGAGGAACGCATTGTTCACATCCATTTGGTGTAGTTCCCAGTCATGCTGAGCCACTACACCGAACAGAGCTTGAGCTGAGGTCATACGGCCGACAGGGGCGAAGGTGTCAGTGTAATCGATGCCCTCAATCTGAGAGTACCCCTTGACGACCAAGCGAGCCTTGTGGCGTTCCAGTGAGCCATCTGGCTTCACTTTCTTGCGAAAGACCCACTTGACCTGAATAGCCTTCCTTCCAGCTGGAAGGTTGACTAGCTCGTAAACTCCGTGCTCTCGGATGGCGCAAAGCTCATCCTCGCAGGCAGCACGCCAAGCGTCAGCATCCTGTGATGAGAGAGCTTCCATCAGTGTGCCCGGGTCAGGCGCTAAAGCGGAAGAGCTTTGCGTGGCAAGAGCACACGCCTCAGTGCTAGGTCTGACGACCACAAGATCGGCTGCTGCATCACAAGCGATGTGGAACTCGCGAGTGACGAGGTCGTGACCTACTGGACACGCTGGATGTACCTCTGTGTGCTCAGTGTGGACACTCAGGCCTAGGGCCTTTGTGTCGGGGTCACCACTCGCGACGCTGCGAGTGGAGCGCCTGGGTGCAGGGTCAGACGCTCACTGAGCTCTAGAGTCCAATGGTCGAAGACGACCGCCAGGCTCACGGGAGTAACCTGGGCTCGAGGGGTGCACCTCACGCTCAGGAACGGGCACAGTCACAGCCGGGGAGAGCTGAGCCAAGGGAGCTGAAGATGTCGTGCGAGGAGGGGCGTGTGTGGGAGACACGGGACTCGGTGTGGCAGTAGGGACAGATGAGGCAAGACCACACACAGAGGCAGGGGTGCCGGCGGACACAGGAGTACGCACATGTGTAGGATCATGGGTACCGGAGGGAGGCGAGGGAACCGGGGTAGAAACCTGTGGTGCTGGAGAGGTCTCTGGGCCGACAGCGATGATCGCTGGGTCATCAAGAGCCGGAGACCGTGAAGTGGAGGGAGCTCGAACGGACACATTAGCCTAACGAGGGGTGCTCGCAGGCGAAGACTCCCCCATCCGGTGAGAAACCTCACACGTAGGGATGTGCATGACAGACAGCAACGTAATCGACGTCAGATCACGGTAGGTGAGGGACTCAAAGAAGAGCGTGCCGTGTGACTCAATAATACGACGACGGGTAGGGTCCCAAAATCACCAGGCCTTCAATCGCGGGGAGATGCCGACGAAAGCACACAAGCGACCTCGCGGTGAGACCTTGGACCCCTGCTGGTCCTCGGTGTACCACACGGAAGCCAAGGACCCCCAGACGCGAGCAAGATGAAGGTCAGCACGATGGCCGAACCAGAGCTCATACGGTGTGACGTGGTCCGGAAGAGGACCGTGCAGGAGGCGGTTCCAGACCCAAGTCATGTAGGCAAAGCCCTCAAAAGCGAAGGACTCTGGGAGACCGCACTCAGACCGCATAGCGCGAACCGCATCCTCCATGGTGCGGTTCCAACGCTCAGAAACACCGTTCTGCTGAGGAGTAGCAGGAGCGGAGACCCGGTGAAAAATCCCGTGCTCAGCGAAGAAGCTATCCATCTCGCCGAGAAACTCGCCACCACGATCAGATCGGAAAGTGTGCAGCGTGTGGCGGGACTGACGCTCAGCCATCACTAGCCAGAGGCGAACTGCGAGAGCGGCGTCACTCTTCTGGCACAGGCTGTAGACCCACCGCATCCGGGTGAAGTCATCAGTCAGCGTCAGGACGTATCGACCCCTATCGGACATAGACTCGACAGGAAGAGGACCAAGAAGGTCCGAATGGACGAGCTCAAGAGGGCGAAGTGTGCGAGATCGTGAGTCAGGGTAGGTGCAGCGATGCATCTTACCCTGGGCGCAGAAAAGACAATCGGTCTTGGGCGGCTTCTCGAAAGAAGCCGCATCAAGACCGAGAGCGGGTTGTGTCCGAATGAGCTTTGACACAGTGTCGGAGCCTACATGACACAGACGGCGATGAAGCAATCACTGGTGCTCAGGAGACAGAACACCAGTGACAAAAACACGAGCTGAAGGGGAAGTGGAGCAAGGGGCAGAAGTCCGGGAAACACGGTACAGGTCATCCACAACAGAGGCACGCAGAACAATGCTACGAGTGCCACTGGCAGTCACAGTCGCGGACTCGGCAGTGTGCTCCACAGAGAGTCCCATCAGTGTGCAAGCACGTATAGAAAGCAAACTGAGCTCAAGGTCAGGCACAAACAGCACCTCAGAGAGATACAAGGGGCCAGACGGACCATCGAAGCGCATGACCCCAACACCCTGGACTGGCAAGGACTGACCGGAGCCGGTGCGAACGGAACAGACGCAACAGGGCCGAGAACAACGAAGTCACTACCACGACACGTCATGTGATGAGTGGCACCTGAATCGATGATCCAAGTGCCACCGGCATCACGACTGGAGGACGTCACTGTACAACGGGCAATGGAACACTCGGCCTCAGACGGACGCTGAGCAGCAGGTGGGGAGAAACGACGAAGGGCACAAAGGTGGGACTCATGAATCCAATCTCTACAGTCAGGCCCATCATCATCACATGCCGACTGTGCCCCCCCACACGAGTCATCCCGAGCCACATGGACAGACGGACCGACAGTCTGTGAATCACTCAGCTGTGACAACACACTCGCACCTACCAGAAAGCGGAGCGCCAGAAGGTGACGAAGCTCGGCGATGGTGCGGTCGCGTGGGTCCGGATCACTGCTACTCGCCGGTGGGGAAGCAGGAACAGCTGTAGTCGTGGCTGCCACGCGTCCCGAGGAAGTCGAGGTTGACGTGCTGGACGCGGAACGGAGAGCGTGTGCCGCCTGGAGCCCACGATTAATCCGCGCCCAGTCGAGCGGCTGTTGGCACTCCGTGTAGCGATGGGCACCGCCACAGTTGTAGCAGTGAACGGAACGTCCACTGCTACCACTGGAAGACGACTGCTGCTGTGACTGCTGCTGACCTGGTCCCCGCTTCCCTTTCTTCTTCTTCCCCTGAGCTGCTGCTGCAACACCCTGTGTCTGAGTGGGTGTGGGCGGGGCCGAAGAGGAGGAAGACGAGGACGTGATGGACGATGAAGGAGACTGCAGGAGGGATGATGGTGGTGATGCGACGACTGCTGCAGCAAGGGCAGTCTCCTGATGGGCCACGGCTGCCTCGCGGGCTGAAGTCACCTGGAGGAAATGCTGATGCGCCCAAGGGAGAAGCTGCAGAGTGGCTGAGAAAGGCTCAAGGATGGCGTCGTTGTACCGTATGAAGATGTCAGTATACTCAAGGCGAACTCCGAGCATCACCGTACGGAGCGCCCACAGCTGTGTGCCTCCGGAGGTCCCAAGACGCGTGTAGATGCGCATGGCGCATCGCTAGTAATCGGCTGCAAGCTCTCCAGGCCCCTGATGGAGAGAGTGGAAGGCACGAATATGTGCTGCTCGGGTGGCGTGCGTCTCTGCGGCCAGCAGGGATAGGGCCAGATCCCAACCTCCGCGTGGATCGGCGCCAGTGCCTGTGCCAGGCTCGCCAAGGAAAGGGCGGAAGTCGACGACGGTCTCGCGTGGCATGGCGTAGAGGAGGCCGCGCATCGCCCTGGCTGCTGTCAGCACCTGTGCTGGGTCTGTAGACTGATACTGGCTGTGGTAGTAGGGCCACACGCCCTCTGAAGTGGCCCAAACCTGAAAGAGGATCTCCCAGCAGTCGAAGTCGTCCTCAATGATGTACCGTGGGGGTGGTGTCTCAAAGTCCTTGGGTTGCCGCTCCGTGGGGAGGGCGACTGCAGGCTGAGGAGGACGGGAGACGGGGAAGACTCCCAGAAGTGGATAGTCGCCGGGGTAGTCAGGTGACAATCGTATCGGGGAAAACGGAGGCGATCGGGTGCTCGTCTGCAGCTGACGGAGGCGCTCCTGAAGAACTCGAATCTCCTGAGCCGGGGAATCATGAGGAATGCCTGGCATGAGTGGCTCATCATCCAGGAGGTCAGCAGGTGGTGGTACAGGTCGAGTGCCTGTCACGGGTGCCTGAGCCGACTGCTGGGTAGAGACCGCGACACCGGCAGCTCCCTCAGAAACCCGCTGAGGAGTCGTGGACTGAGCACGCAGAAGCTCAGTCAGCGTGCGGATAGCGTCAGTCTGCTCTCTCTGGAGGCAATGCATCTCATCCTGCTGGCTTCGCAGGTCTTCAATGGCCTGCGAGCGTGGACTCAGTACATCAGACGAAGAGGAGGAGGGGTCGCCTGGTCCCTTCTCCTTGTCGGACAGGCTCATGTCGCCGCTCAGCATGGGGCAACAGGTCAAGTTTGTTGGATTTCAAAACCGTCAGCGTTTCTCGAGGAGTTGAGACGCTGGAAACTTTTGACTGTCCGGCCAAAATTTTGGCTAAGTATGATGCTGACAGCCAGAAATTTGGCTAAGTGCTGAAATTTAAAAATTTCGGCACTAAAAATTCAAGGTTGTCCAAATCAAGCAAAATTTGGACCAAAGAGGCTCCTGAATGTACTGAACATGATGGTGAAATTTTCGGTCGCAAAAAGTTGGAAAAAGTGGCAAAACGTCACTTTTCCCTGTTCTGCCCGAATTTCAGCAGAAAACAAATCTGCGGTGCACTTCAGTCTCTGCTGGTGGCGACAGAGCACGAAACTGAGCGTGAATGGTAGCTCTGGAGAGCTTGAGAGAAGAGCTTTCCAACGCACCCTCAAACGCCAAAAACGGCGTTCNGCTGACAGCCAGAAATTTGGCTAAGTGCTGAAATTTAAAAATTTCGGCACTAAAAATTCAAGGTTGTCCAAATCAAGCAAAATTTGGACCAAAGAGGCTCCTGAATGTACTGAACATGATGGTGAAATTTTCGGTCGCAAAAAGTTGGAAAAAGTGGCAAAACGTCACTTTTCCCTGTTCTGCCCGAATTTCAGCAGAAAACAAATCTGCGGTGCACTTCAGTCTCTGCTGGTGGCGACAGAGCACGAAATTGAGCGTGAATGGTAGCTCTGGAGAGCTTGAGAGAAGAGCTTTCCAACGCACCCTCAAACGCAAAAAACAGCGTTCATTTGAAGCCAGGGCAAGCTCTTGCCGACGGGGAGGTGGTGGCTGACGCGATTTTCGTCCGCGGCTCCTCCACGTCCGTGCGGCTTCTAGGAAGTTGCACGGACAGGGGCAGCGGTGGCGCACGCTGCTGTTGTTGCTGCTGCTGCTGCTGCTGCTGCCGTCGAGCTTGACAGCAATGGCCTCAAGCCACTACTTTGGCGGCTACTGTTGCTGATGTTTCTGATGCCGCCGCCGATGTTGCTGCTGTTGTGGTCAAAACTGCCAACTCTGTTGCTGCGCTGCTGAACAGCTGCTATGGCGCTGCTGCGCTGGCGTGCTGCTACACTGCTGCACCCCTCCTGCACGACTCCTCTGTCGCGCAGGTGTTGCGGCCTACGCCTTGCAATGGCGCAGGTTGGTGGGTCCTCCCAGGACCTGTCGCTGCTGCTGTGTGCTGTTGCCGCTGCTGCTGCTCACTGCTGCTTCGATTGCTGCATCTCTGCTGTGCAGCACAACAAGCTCTGGCTTGTTGCTCTGATACCATGAGAAGTTTCCTGGAACCTTCCTGACAACTTGCCGTGACACTAGGCGTCAGCGCCAGGTCAGCATGTGACAACAGTCACAAGTTTGAGACAAAACTGCAAGGGTCCGGGTTGGGACACGGACAGAGTGTCAGGAAACTCAAACTGAATATAATTGCAGAGAGAAATGACAAATGACAGGTCCATGGCATAAGTACCTGCCGCGGCGCACGGCGGGTGTCGCACGCGGCAGTGCAAGATCTGTCCTAAAACCGGCCCAAAACCACTGTTTTGGCCGTAACTCTGCGCACACATGTCAGAATGCTACGCCGTCTGAACCTAGACGTGCAGAATCACAAGCCGGACGCTACGACTGGTCACATGCATGCATCCGGCATCGAACGGTGGAAACACAATGCAAAAACATGCAAATCGGGCCCACGGCCAGTCCACCGATAAAGTCCTGCGTGCTGCAGAAANCACTTGCCGTGACACTAGGCGTCAGCGCCAGGTCAGCGTGTGACAACAGTCACAAGTTTGAGACAAAACTGCAAGGGTCTGGGTTGGGACACGGACAGAGTGTCAGGAAACTCAAACTGAATATAATTGCAGAGAGAAATGACAAATGACAGGTCCATGGCATAAGTACCTGCCGCGGCGCACGGCGGGTGTCGCACGCGGCAGTGCAAGATCTGTCCTAAAACCGGCCCAAAACCACTGTTTTGGCCGTAACTCTGCGCACACATGTCAGAATGCTACGCCGTCTGAACCTAGACGTGCAGAATCACAAGCCGGACGCTACGACTGGTCACATGCATGCATCCGGCATCAAACGGTGGAAACACAATACAAAAACATGCAAATCGGGCCCACGGCCAGTCCACCGATAAAGTCCTGCGTGCTACAGAAAAGCTGCAGGAGGTCCCGGGTAGCGTCCAGAGCTCTGGAACGGCCGTCGGTCAGCTCCAAACCAGTAGTCCGCCACCGGACGACGCACCGGTACCGCCTGGGTCTGCATCAGGGATCTACACGAGTATGGACACGGCCGAGTGGTCACAGTAAACTGTACAGGTCGACAGGAACGTCACAAATCACAACAGGCAGGTGGTGGACCACCCGCTCGAAGCTGACCGACGACTGCCCCACTGTCGTGGATGCTGTCTCGGACCTCTTGTACTTCTTTTTTGCATCCTATCCTTGATGCGGACACAGCTGGCGCCGGAGCACCGACGGGTGGTGGCTCCATCCACCGGCAACTGCTAGAGAGTTGCCACGACGCACTGGGTGCTTATCGGGGTGCTTTGTAGTTTTTCTACAGATGCTAGAGTTTTCTTGATTTGCATGTTTTGCATTGTCTGTCCACTGATCGATGCCGGACTTATGCGTGCGGCAAGTCGTAGCATCCGGCTCGAGATTCTGCATCTCTAGGTTCAGACGTCGTAGCGTTCTGATTTGTCTGCGCAGAGTTACGGTCAAAACAGTGTTTTGGGTCGGTTTTAGGACACACCTTGCACTGCCGCGTGCGACACCCGTCGTGCGCCGCGACACGTATTTATGCTGTGGAATTGTCATTTGTTATCTCTCTCTGCATGTGTTCATGAATAGAAGCACATTTGACATTGTGTCGTGTCGTCTAGCCTAACCCTTGCCATTTCGCGTCCGACCTGTGTTGACGTTGCGAGCTGACTGAGCGTTGCCGCCCAGTCAGTGGCAAGCGTGTTAGGAAGCTTCCTAGAATCTTCTCATGTTATCAAAGCCAATGAGCCACAGGTCGTTGTGCCGTGTAGCAGAGAAACATCAGCAGTAGCAGCAGTGAGTGGCAGTAGCGGCAGCCATCCATAGCAGCAGCAGCAGCAGCAGATCTTGGAGGGACCCACCACGACTACGTTGCAGCGGAGCAGTGGAGGCAATGGAGACAGCGGCGGCAGCTGCAAGCAATTGCGCCCGTAGCAGCAACATCGGCGGGAAGCACCTGCAGCGGGAGCAGCTACGGGTAGCACTACGGGCTGTCACTACAGCAGCAACACCGGGTGGCAAAAGCAACCGTGTCTAGTCACCGGTTTGTACACACACACAAAAAAAGGAAGGAGCAGCTCACAGCAGTAGCTTGCTGCGGCTGTAAGTAGTGGCAGCGAATAGCGGCAGCAGCAGCCGCGCGGCTGCTCACCAGCAGCTGTGTAGCAGCAGCAGGGCAGCGCGGCAGTAGCGTGCCAGTAGCCGCTACGTAGTAGCCTAACAGCAGCGTGCAGCAGCTCCGTGCAGCAGCAGTGCGCAGCACCCCCTTGCAGCAGTCGTAGCAGTTGTAGCAGCAACAGCACCGCGCGGCAGCAACAGCAGTAGCGGCGGCGGCTGCGAGCAGTTGTAAGGTGCAGTTGCAGCTACACACATGCATAGCAGTAGCAGCAGCAGCATGCGCAGCAAGGGCAGCCAAGGCGGTAGCAGCACCTGCCGCTGCGTCCATTGCGGCAGTCGAGAAGCTGCCTTGCAGCTTCTCGCGGCGAGCTCGCAGCGAGCTCGCGACGAGCTCGCGGTGATCGGCGAGCCCGCAGAGAGAGGACAAGGGGAGAGGGGCCCTCGAGTGGGGCACCCCACAAAACCCCAAAGGAAGCACCCAAGGAATTGTCACCATCAACACAAAAAAAGGAGGACAGGGGAGTCCTGGAGTGGGGCATTTGAGTAAAGCCCGGGAAGGGATACCCCACTCGCGCCGAGCGTTGGTGAACACAAGAAAAGAGAGTGAGGTTTGTTTGTTTTACTTTTATTTTTATTGTGACTTGAGGCCACTACCGTCGGTTGACGACAGGAACCGTTGTAGCAGTAGTCGCCGCGAGAGTCGTAGTAGCAGTAGCAACAGCGAAGGTAGCTTGAGGCCACAACCGTCTGTTGACAACGGCAACCGGTGCAGCATTAGCGGCACCGAAGGCGACTTGAGGTTGCACGTTGGGATAGTTGCGCCATCGCCATCGGGTGCAACATTGTAGCAACACACTACGACTGAGGCTGTCATTGTGACTAAAGACTTCGCAGCCCGTCTGAGAGACGTTGTTGCATTCGTATCCCTCCACGAGATGCTTTGCACCACCGAGGTCGAGTGTGTGAGATTATCACCTACGCTTAGCTCTCAACATGAGCTACGCAGTGTAGCCGTGGGCGTTGCCATCGCCGTGGTCTGCACCTGAGCCTCGGCCGTGGCAGCCGCCACAAGCACAGTGGTCGATGCAGCCGTGGCACGAGTCCCACTTGTCCTCAAGGTTTTCGTGTTATTAATGTCGATATGCATAGCATGGATGGCGCCAGTGCCGACAGCGCCCTCCTGGGTACGATCCTCCCCACCTCCTCCTTCAGTGGATACGTCACCGAGTGATGCCACAGTGCTTCTACGTGGTGATATGGCCGCCCTACACATGGAGGTCCAGAACCTCAAGGGCATGGTCCAGTAGCTCCTTGACCACGTGACTTCCGAGCGAGCAGTCACCCCGCCGCAGGTCTCACCTCCCACTTCATCTTCATCTTCCTCCCGATCATGCATCCCTTCCTCTAACGATGCTAGTATGCCGGATCTTTCATCTACATCCGTCGCCCTCCGCTCCGTCTTGGAGGCTGTCGGCATCATACCGACGGACAGACCCTCAGCCCCTCGCCGTACCGCTCGTTCTTGCACTCGTCCTGCGCAACGGCGAGCTGCTCGTCTTGCACGTCGCGCGCAGGTAGCACCACCAGACATGGTTGTGGGAGGAGTCACAGGTGACAAGACCCCCTCGTCTCCCGACCACAGGTGAGTCTACCGAGTCCCCATACTCCTATCGAGGTGTCAGTCGTGGAGGGGATGGTTTTTCCGTTGACGACTTTGGTGGAGCTCGGCATTGGTGAGGCGACTGTTGTACAAAGCAGGATGGTTGAGGCGGATGACGCTACACAACATACTCAATTAGCGGAGAGTTCGGCGGGGGGAGACGTTCGTCCTGATGGAGACTCTTCGTCAGAGGAGGATTGGTCTGATGCTGAGTTAGAGTCGGGGATGGAGATGGTGTTCATTGATATCTTGGCAGATGACATGACGACGGCCGATGGAGGAATTGTGCCTCACGATGTACGCGCTCCTGCGTTAGCTGGTGTGGAGACAGCTGCCATGGTGCCAGGAGTAGCAGCAGGAGCAGGTGATAAAGATGTTGATGCTCGGCCCACAGCAGACGCCCAGGAGGTTCTAACTGATAATGTTGGGCAGCAGGAGAAAGTGATGGATCGCAAGGACGAGGCAGACTTCCTCTATGAGGATCAGTCGTCCATCGGGGATTGGTCAGACACGGATTCGATGACAGACGTAGAGGCCCACTGCGCTACCGCATTTGCACTAGCCGCGGCAGAGCACAAGATGGCCCCTCAGTGACAACGGGCGTCCGCGTGTGTAACATGGAGGAAACAGAGCGAGCTGCAGACCTCCGCCTCCTCGCTGCCCTGACCAGTGTCGCTGACTCCATGGCGGTTCCAGCCGAGGACACAGCTACTCTCGTCCGAGCTACAGTTCCTGTACCGAGTGCCTACGCTCCGCGGTCAACGAGGAGGAGGCAGTGGTGGCTCGTGCGGATGCGCACGTGCACAGTCTCATGGTCGAGCTCCGGGAGGCCAGCAGTCGCTATTACACCGTGGATGTTCCAGCACGATGGGTTGTCGAGGAGTGTGTGGCGGATGTACACAGGCATCTCGAGACAGCTGGGTGGTCTCTACAGGATGCACGTCTTGGACAGGCGGATCTCCAGCAGCAAGTGGATCATGGGCTGCGCACCAGGGGTCACGAGGAGCACCACGGCACTGACCGCACCTTCGATGACCACGACGTCGCCGCGGATGTAGCTGTACTTACACATCCCGACGTCTGGCCAGCAGCTGACGGCTGAGTGACAGGTGTGTCACGAGCAGCAGGTGCCTTCGCAGCAATCGTTCCTACAGTCCCAGACGACTTCCGTGGCGACTCATTGTTTTGCGCCCCCGCTCTACCAGCACCTCGTGGCCCGGCGGTACTTGAGTCGACGACTGACGTAGAGGACGTCGACTTGTGTGACGAGCAGGCACAGCTCCACTCCTTCCTACGGGGTGAGACCGCGAGGCTGCAGGAGGCTCTGGCTCGTACCGACGCTCACACAATCGAGGTCCACCATCAGGTTCGTTCCGCGACTGATCGTCTACATGCCGCAGATGCAGCCAGCCGGTCGGCTGCCGCGTCAGAGCTTGTCGAGCTCCACACGCGCCTCGACGTTGCGGAGGCCACGAGGCGATATGTAGCTCAGCATTTCGAGGCCATACAGCAGGCGATTGTTTTGGAGGAGGCCCTCAGTGCTACACCAGTCACATCAACAAACCTTGAGAGCGACGATGACGACAGCGACGAGGCCGCTCCGGGGTGAGGCTCTGTGCAACCACATCCCACCAGCATTGTCATCACCCTTGCTATTGTTGTGCAGGGGTATGTGGCCATGGGGGAGTCGTGCTCCCTCCTCACGGATTGTGTTGGACACAGCCATCAGCTTTGCTCGTGTTGTCAGCCTCTGCAGTCCAAGGGGAGTGTTGGTGTGTGGGCTTTGGCCTAACACCCTTTTGAGGACAGCGAGGTTACTTGGGTGTGGCACGATGCTATGGTCGAGGTCATGTTGGTCGAGACCCGCGCACCTGGTGATTTCTACCGGTGTGACGTGGAGACCCATTGCGTACATGTGTTATGTATGATCCATGCATGATGTGGTCGAGACATTGACACCCGGAGACATTTTCCGGGGTCACGAGGAGACCATGTTTCTTTGTCTCTCTTGCACGATGTTTTACACATAGGTGTGTGATTGACTTCTTGCATGGTCGAGACCCGGGCACTAATGGGATGCAGCATAGTCACGAGGAGACCAGTGTTGTGGTGTGCTTGATCGGTGCTCTCTATGATTGGTTGCATGAGCCATCCTTTCTTGCCTTCGCTCAGACATCGTTATGTTGACAGCTGTGTCAGCCAGGGGGAGTGTGTGTGGCTTCCACCCGTCACGAGCGACGGCCAGGAGGGCAGCGGTACATGAGAGCACAACGACACGGTCCTCGATGTGGACCCCGCAGGCAGCAGAGCGTCGGCAGGTGGTGGACCACCCGCTTGGAGCTGACCGACGACTGCCCCAGCAGCGTCGTGGATGCTGTCTCGGACCTCTTGCGGTTCTTTTTTGTAGCCTATCCTTGATGCGGACGCAGCTGACGCCGGAGCACCGACGAGTGGTGGCTCCATCCACCGGCAGCTGCCAGAGAGCTGCCACGACGCCCTCGGTGCTTGCCGGGGTGCTTTGCGGTTTTTCAACAGACGCTAGAGTTTTCTCGGTGGACTGGTTCTTGAGCCCGATTTGCATGTTTTGCATTGTCTGTCCACCGATCGATGCCGGACTTATGCGTGTCACCAGCCTTAGCGTTTGGCTCAAGATTCTGCATCTCTAGGTTCAGACGGCGAAGCGTTCTGATTTGTCTGTGCAGAGTTACGGCCAAAACAGTGTTTTTGAGCCGGTTTTCGGACAGACCTTGCACTGCCACGTGCGACACCCATCGTGCGCCGCGGCAGGTATTTATGCTGTGGACCTCCCTTTGCATGTGTTTATCAATGGAAGCATATTTGACACTGTGTCGTGTCATCTAGCCAAACCCTTGCCATTTATCGTCCGACCTGTGTTGACGTTGCGAGCTGACTGAGCGTTGACGCCCAGTCAGTGGCAAGCGTGCTAGGAAGCTTCCTAGAATCTTCTCATGTTATCAGAGCCAACGAGCCATAGCTGGTTGTGCCGTGCAGCAGAGAAACATCAGCAGCAGCAGCAGCAGTGAGTGGCAGTAGCGGCAGCCATCCATAGCAACAGCAGCAGATCTTAGAGGGACCCACCACGACTACATTGCAGCGGAGCGGTGGAGGTAGCGGAGACAGCGGCGGCAGCTGCAAGCAATTGTGCCCGTAGCAGCAACATCGGCGGGAAGCACCTGCAGCGGGAGCAGCTACGAGTAGCACTACGGGCTGTCACTATAGCAGCAACACCGGGTGGCAACAGCAGCCGTGTCTAGTCACCGGTTTGTACACAAAAAAAAAGGAAGGAGCAACTCGCAGCAGTAGCTTGCTGTGGCTGCAAGCAGTGACATCGAATAGCGGCAGCAGCAGCCGCGCGGCTGCTCACCAGCAGCTGTGTAGCAGCAGCAGGGCAGCGCAGCAGCAGCGTGCCAGTAGTCGCTGCGTAGCAGCCTAGCAGCAGCGTGCAGCAGCTGCGTGCAGCAGCAGTGCGCAGCACCGCCTTGTAGCAGTCGTGGCAGCTGTAGCAATAGCAGCACCGCGCGGCAGCAACAGCAGTAGCGGCGGCGGCTGCGAGCAGTTGCAACGTGCAGTCGCAGCTGTACACACGCATAGCAATAGCAGCAGCAGCACGCGCAGCAGGGGCAGCCAAGGCGGTAGCAGCACCTGCCGCTGCCCCCAATGCGGCAGGCGAGAAGCTGCCTTGCAGCCTCCCGCGGCGAGCTCGCAGCGAGCTCGCGACGAGCTCGCGGTGATCGACGAGCCCAGTCAGCGGCAAGCGTGCTAGGAAGCACGCTTGCCTGAAATTCTCAACAATCCTCAGAAATTCTCTTCAAACTTTCTGCCTGAAGATGGTTGTCCTTCCTTGGAGGAATATACTGTTCTTATCACGAGGGAGTTGCTGAAGGCTGATACCCAGATGCAAGGAGAATCAGTTGCAAATAAGTTTCAATTAAGGTAATTACCTGTCCAAGATCTTGGAAATCAGGTATTGGATTGGTCACTTGTATGATTGCACAATGTCCAATCGCAACATGATCAGTCTTCGACACCACATGAAGGGTCAGTCTGCCACTCCACTAAACATGGGGCCGATTTAAACCGAATTTCGGTTTTCTCGGTTTTTTAAACCGGAAAACCGGAAAACCGGAAAACCGAAACCGGGGGTCCCGGTTTCGGTTCGGTTCCGGTTTCCTCTCTGGAAACCGGAACCCCGGATCTATAACCGGCCCCATTTGTGAGGGGGAAAACCGGTTAACCTCGGTTTTCCGGTTTTCCGGTTTTCCGGTTTTCTGAAAAAAACCGAGGCGCTCTCTCAGAGGGCGCCTCGGTTTTCCAGGCACAAAGAGGGTCTGGACCAGGTCCAGACCCTCATTATCACTTCAAACTTTGACATTAAGTTCCAGAGTTAGTCTCCAGGCGGTGAAGGCGTCGCGCGGGTCTCCAAGCTGTGAGGGAAACCTTGCAGAGTTAGCCAAAATTCTGCCGAAATTCAAAAGTGACCGCAGCAATGGCGTCTCCACCACGCACGACCCCGAAGCTTAGTGACTACATGGACCTTGCCTTCGGGGGTAGCAGCGAGACTTCACCACGCTCTAGCCCCAGCAAGACATGGGGGACAGGTGCCGCTGCCGGAGCTGCATTGCTGCGGGCAACGGCCACGTTGCCTGTGCCAACGGTGGAAGACCGTGGCGACTTCGTCCTCACTCCCGAGGACGTGATCGCCCACACCACCACCACCCCGTCCCACTCCTTCGACGATGTTGAAGCGTCGGTGGATCGCGTCGTCCAGGCGGCGCAGCATGAGCAGGACTTTCCATTGCTGCCAGCAGCAGCCAGCAAGTCCCCGTCCCGCCGTGCCTCACCCGTGCGGAGCGACAAGGAGCCCGGCATGGTGGGGAAGGTGCTCGCCACCGAACCAAAGGTGAAGGGGAAGGTGGCGGCAGCAACAAAGCCGCCAGCACCGATGACTGCACGCGATCGTCTGCTGCAGCAGCGTGCGAAGGTGCTCGGGGCACGGAACCGTCGCTTGGGCGCAGCAGCAAAGGTGGTGAAGGCGGCGAGGGCAGCCACCACTACGGCCGCTGCCAAGGCAGCCACTGCAGCGATTGGGGAAGGTGCAGGGACAGCAACAACAGGTGCAGGGGCTGTAGCTGCAGGTGCGGCANCCTGCTCCTGTTTCCTGTTTCCTGCTCCTGTTTCCTGTTTCTGTCACCTGTTTCCTGTTTTCTGTTTCTTGCTCTTGTTCCCTGCTCCTGTTTCCTGTTTCCTGCTCCTGTTTCCTGTTTCCTGTTTCCTGTTTCTTGTTTCCTGCTCCTGTTTCCTGCTCCTATTTCCTGTTTCTGTTTCTGTTATTCTTTTAAACCGGCCGGTCGGTTAAAACCGACCGGCCGGTTTAAACCGACCTGTGAGGTGAAACCGGAACCCAACCGGTTCCGGTTCGGTTCCGGTTTCTCCTCACAGGAGAAAACCTATGTATAAAAAAAAACCGAAACCGAAACCGACATGGTCGGTTTCGGTTTCGGTTTTAACCGGAACCGACGGTTTTCCCAGCCTACACTCCACTAGTTTCACATTCGCCTGCAGTCTTTCCACGACATCCTTAGCCCCAGTCTCTAGTCGGGATACCGTTGCATGGAAGATGTCCAACCAGTCGTCTGCCCACAAGCCCTCCCGCGACCAATGCCCTTACACCTCAAAGTTCTTGGCACAACATTGCCAGTTTATGCATATTCCACAGTTTGGTCATCATCACTTCTGAAAACCAGGATGGATGCAGACAGTTACAAGGTTCGAAATCACACAAAGCAGTAATGAAGAAATACAGAGGGTAACGGTTCGAAGAATGAGATGGATCCGTATATCCAGCTATGTACAGTCTCACCCAGAAGGGAGGGGGGAAGATAGATGGCAGCACTAACGCACTTCCTGGGCCTGTCGCTGCTTTCCACGTTGGCCACGGGTACCATGACCGGCTGAATTCGCCCCAGAGCTCCCTGTCCCGTCCGCAAGTTCGCGCTTCTGCGCCCGCTTGGCGCGTCGGCCCATGCCCTCCTTGCTTGCCTCGTTGCCATGCCCCTTGGAGGAGCTTGCTGCCTGTGCGCTAGCAGATGCAGTCGCACGTCCCTGTCCACTGCTCGACCTGGCACCCGCGTTCCTGCTGCCACCACTGCCCCCCAGTGTGACCCTGGCTTCGAGGCGCCCACCACGCACATAGCCATTTTCACCCCAGCGGCGGTTGCCAATGCGCAGGGTTGCCTGGTAGTATTCATCTTCGTCGTAGTCCTCATAGTCAGCATAAGGGTCTTCTGGTTCCACCTCTTCTGGAATCTCAACTGGCTTGAACCATCGAGCGCGAAGGAGGAGGCAAACGCTCTCTTCAATCATCAGATCGCTCAGACTGCAGAACAAGCTCGTGGAAAGAGTCAGGAGGACAGAGCCGTCAAGGTTGGAAAAAGGGCGAGTTGAAAGGAGCACGATGATTTGCTAGACTCGCCTCACCTGCCATCAAGAGCCTTGTACAAGTAAAGGGATGTGAATGGGGTGCGACACTGAGGGCACCATGGATACTCCTTGTATGAAGCCCACTGCAGGATGCAGTTCGCACTGCACAGTGTTGCTGGGATAAATAAGTGAGCCCGCCATGAAATCAACTGCTGAGTGCAGATCTTAAGAGGACGCTATGTAGTGAGAGTCTAAAACTCGTCCTAAACGATGCAACAGCCAACGCTTGAGTCGAGCTACGCACCAGTAAGGGTGCTCGCAGCCCTTCACTTGCGCAGTCTCCGAGAGAGGAATGGAGCTGTGGCAGATGGCGCACACCCAAGTCTCCTCGCGCTTGCATGAAGACACAGCGGGCGAAGGAGAGGACTCGAGAGAAAGAGTCTGCACCGCGAGGTAAGATGAAGACGTCTTCACAACAAGGGACGGAAGGAATATCCGCAGAAAAAAGAAACGAAAAGCTCAGAAATATCCAAGGTTCGTGGGAACGTTACCGTCTCAGTACCTGCAAGGATGCGACTGCGGCCGCGGCCTGGCCGTCATGTCCGCCCTGGTCGGAGGATCCAACCGCAAGTCCCGACAAAGGGGACACTGCGGGAAGGTCGTCGGACCACCACACGTCCGAGCCGGCAGTCCCCGTGCCATAATCCATGGTGGCCCTGAGGCGTGGTTGGACGGCCACAGTGGGGAGGTGAGACTCGTGGGGACTGAGCCACCGGCTTGCGCACCCCTCCTCCACTGGAGACCCGAGAATCGAAATCACATGCCTGGACAAGCAGCCGAGGCACGGGGCTGGGGTACCGAGACAGCTGGTCCACTGCGTGAGAGCGGAGTAGTTTCGTCCACTTCCGTCCTGCCTTCGTCCGTACTATAAGGGTGCGTTTGGATTAATCAGCATTAGGGTTCACGGTCGCAGTTTTCTGCGAAACGCATTGGTTCACTGCGACCGTGGAAGCGACTCTCTGTTTGGTTTGCACTGCGACCGCTTATCAGACAG
>SZWC01023526.1:5632-20164 GCA_023375785.1 Penium margaritaceum | reverse complement strand
TGACCACCGTGTTTCTGACCACTGTGTTTCTGACCGCTGTGTTTCTGACCACTGTGTTTCTGACCATTGTCTTTCTGACCATTGTGTTTCAAACCAGTGTGTTTCTGACCACAGTGTTTCTGATTGGTTTGTTTCTGATTGGTGTGTTTCTGACCACTGTGTTTCTGATTGGGGTGTTTCTGACCAATGTGTTTCTGACCAGTGTGTTTCTGACCACTGTGTTTCAGACCACAATGTTTTTGTACCATTGTCTTTCTGACCAGTGTGTTTATGACCAGTGTGTTTCTTACCAGTGTGTTTCTGACCATTGTGTTTCTGACCAGTGTGTTTCCGACCACTGTGTTTCTGACCACTGTGTTTCTGACCAGGGTGTTTCTGACCACTGTGTTTTAGTCCAGTGTGTTTCTGACCACCGTGTTTCTGACAACAGTGTTTCTGACCGCTGTGTTTCTGACCACTGTGTTTCTCACAACTGTGTTTCCCACCACTGTGTTTCTGACCAGTGTCTTTCTCACCACTGTGTTTCTGACCACTGTGTTTCTGACCAGTGTGTTTCTGACCCCTGTGTTTCTGACCAGTGTGTTTCTGACCCCTGTGTTTCTGACCAGTGTGTTTCTGACCCCTGTGTTTCTGACCAGTGTGTTTCTGACCCCTGTGTTTCTGACCAGTGTGTTTCTGACCCCTGTGTTTCTGACCAGTGTGTTTCTGACCCCTGTGTTTCTGACCAGTGTGTTTCTGACCCCTGTGTTTCTGACCAGTGTGTTTCTGACCCCTGTGTTTCTGACCAGTGTGTTTCTGACCCCTGTGTTTCTGACCAGTGTGTTTCTGACCCCTGTGTTTCTGACCAGTGTGTTTCTGACCCCTGTGTTTCTGACCAGTGTGTTTCTGACCCCTGTGTTTCTGACCAGTGTGTTTCTGACCCCTGTGTTTCTGACCAGTGTGTTTCTGACCCCTGTGTTTCTGACCAGTGTGTTTCTGACCCCTGTGTTTCTGACCAGTGTGTTTCTGACCCCTGTGTTTCTGACCAGTGTGTTTCTGACCCCTGTGTTTCTGACCAGTGTGTTTCTGACCCCTGTGTTTCTGACCAGTGTGTTTCTGACCCCTGTGTTTCTGACCAGTGTGTTTCTGACCCCTGTGTTTCTGACCAGTGTGTTTCTGACCCCTGTGTTTCTGACCAGTGTGTTTCTGACCCCTGTGTTTCTGACCAGTGTGTTTCTGACCAATGTGATTCTGACCACTGTGTTTCTGACCAGGGTGTTTCTGACCACTGTGTTTAAGTCCAGTGTGTTTCTGACCACCGTGTTTCTGACCACTGTGTGTTCTGGCCACTATGCTTCTATCCACAGTGTTCCTGACCACTGTGTTCCTGACAAATGCGGTTCTGACCACGTTGTTTCCGATAAATGTAGTTCTGACCACTGTGTTCCTGACCAGTGTGTTTCTGACCAGTGTGTTTCTGACCACTGTGGTCCTGACCACCGTGTTTCTGACCATTGTGTTTCTGGCCACTGTGTTTCCGACCAGAGTGTTTCTGACCACTAAGTTTCTGACCACTGTGTTTCTGACCAGTGTGTTTCTGACCAATGTGATTCTGACCACTGTGTTTCTGACCACTGTGTTTCTGGCCAGTGTGTTCCTGACCACTGTGTTTCTGACCAATGTGTTTCTGACCAGTGTGTTTCTAACCACTGTGTTTCTCAACTGTGTTTCTGACTACTTTGTTTCTGACCACTGTGTTTCTGACCAGTGTGTTTTGACCACTGTGTTTCTAACCACTGTGTTTATGACCAGTGTGTTTCTGACCAATGTGTTTCTGACCACTGTGTTTCTGACCACTGTGTTTATGACCACTGTGTTTCTGAATAGTGTGTTTCTGACCAATGTCATTCTGACCACTGTGTTTCTGACCAGTGTGTTTCTGACCAGTGTGTTTTTTACCACTGTATATCTGACCACTGTGTTTCGGACCAGTGTGTTTCTGACCACTGTGTTTCTGACCAGTGTGTTTCTGATCACATTTACACCACAGTGTTTCTGACCACTGTGCTTCTGACCTGTGTGTTTCTGACCAGTGTGTTTCTGATCACTGTGTTTCTGACCACTGTGTTTCTAACCCCTGTGTCTCTGACCACTCTGTTTCTGACCACTGTGTTTCTGACCACTGTGTTTCTGACCACTGTGTTTCTGACCACTGTGTTTCTGACCAGTGTACTTCTGACCACTGTGTTTGTGACCAGTGTATTTCTGACCACTGTGTGTCTGACCACTGTGTGTCTGACCACTAAGTTTCTTACCACTGTGTTTCTGACCAGTGTGTTTCTGATCACTGTGTTTCCGAACACTGTGGTTCTGACCAGTGTGTTTATGACCACTGTGTTTCTGACCACTGTGTGTTCTGGCCACTGTGTTTCTAACCATTGTGTTGCTGACCACTGTGTTTCTGACCAATGCATTTCTGACCCCTGTGTTTCCGATAACTGTGTTTCTGACCACTGTGTTCCTGACCATTGTGTTTCTGACCAGTGTGTTTTAGACCACTGTGTTCCTGACCTCTGTGTTTCTGGCCACTGTGTTTCTGACCATAGTGTTTCTGAAAACGGGTTTTCTGACCAGTGTGTTTTTGTTGCCACTGTGTTTCTGACCATTGTGGTTCCGACCAGTGTGCTTCTAACCACTGTGTTTCCGACAACTGTGTTTCTGACCACTTTGTTTCTTTCCACTGTGTTTCTGACCAGTGTGTCTCTGACCAGTGTGTTTTTGACCAATGTGTTTCTGACCAATGTGTTTCTGACCAGTGTGTTTCTGATCAGTGTGTTTCTAAGCACTGTGTTTCAGACGATAGTGTTTCTGACCATTGTGTTTCTGACCACTGTGTTTGTGACCAGTATGTTTCTGACCACTAAGTTTTTGACCACTGTGTTTCTGACCATTGTGTTTCTTACCAGTCTGTGTCTCACCATTGTGTTTCTGACCACTGTGTGTCTGACGACTGTGTTTTTCACCACTGTGTTTGTGACCAGTGTGTTTCTGACCACTGTGTTTCTCACCACTGTTTTTCTGACCAGTGGATTACTGACCAGTTGTGTTTCTGAACACTGTGTTCATGACCACTGTGTTTCTGAACACTGGGTTTCTGACCACTTTGTTTCTGACCACTGTTATTCTGAACACTGGGTTTCTGACCACTTTGTTTCTGACCACTGTGTTTCTGACCACTGTGTTTGTGACCAGTGTGTTTCTGACCACTGTGTTTCTAACCACTGTGTTTCTGACCACTGTGTTTCTGACCTTTGTGTTTCTGAGCAATGTGTTTCTGACCACCGTGTTTCTGACCAGTTTGTTTCTGACCACTTTGTTTCTGACCACTGTGTTTCTGACCAGTGTGTTTCTGACAAGTGTGTTTCTGACCAGTGTGTTTCAAACCACCGTGTTTCTGACCCCTGTGTTTCTGACCACTGTGTTTCTGACCACTGTGTTTCTGACCACTGTGTTTCTGACCACTGTGTTTCTGACCACTGTGTTTCTGACCAGTTTGTTTCTGACCACTATGTTTCTGACCCCAGTCTTTCTGACCACTGTGTTTCTAACCACTGTGTTTCTGACCACTGTGTTTATGACTAATGTGTTTCTGACCACTGTGTTTCTGACCACTGTGTATCTGACCACTGTGTCTCCGACCAGTGTGTTTCTGACCAGTATGTTTCTGACCAGTATGTTTCTGACCAATGTGTTCCTGACGAGTGTGTTTGTGACCATTGTGTTTCTGACGACTGTGTTTCTGACCAGTGTGTTTCTATTCACTGTGTTTGCGACCAGTATGTTTCTGACCAATGTGTTTCCGACCACTGTGTTTCTGACCACTGTGTTTCTGAACATTGTGTTTCTTACCAGTGTGTTTCTAACCATTGTGTTTCTGACCACTGTGTGCCTGACTACTGTGTTTTTTACCACTGTGTTGGACCAGTGCGTTTCTGACCAGTGTGTTTCTGACCACTGTGTTTCTGACCACTGTGTTTATGACCACTCTGTTTCTGACCAGTGTGTTTATGACCACTGTGTTCCTGACCACTGTGTTTGTGATCAGTGTGTTTCTGACCACTGTGTTTCTAACCACTGTGTTTCTGCACACTGTGTTTCTGACAACTGTGTTTCTGACCAATGTGTTTCTGACCACCGTGTTTCTGACCAGTTTGTTTCTGACCATTATGTTTCTGACCACGGTGTTTCTGACCACTGTCTTTCTAACCACTGTGTTTCTGACCACTGTGTTTCTGACCACAGTGTTTCTTACCACTGTGTCTCCAACCAGTGTATTTCTGACCAGTGTGTTCTGACTAGTATGTTTCTGACCAATGTGTTCCTGACGAGTGTGTTTGTGACCACTGTGCTTCTGCCCAGTGTGTTTCTGACCACTGTGTTTCTGACGACTGTGTTTCTGACCAGTGTGTTTCTAACCACTTTCTTTGCAACCAGTATGTTTCTGACCACTGTGTTTCCGACCACTGTGTTTCTGACCACTGTGTTTCTGAACATTGTGTTTTTTACCAGTGTGTTTCTAACCATTGTGTTTCTGACCACTGTATGTCTTACCACTGTGTTTTTTACCACTGTGTTTCTGACAAGTGTGTTTTTGACCACTGTGTTTCTGACCACTGTGTTTCTGACCAGTGTGTTTATGACCACTGTGTTTCTGACCAGTGTGTTTCTGACCACTATGTTTCTGACCACTGTGTTTAAGACGACTGTGTTTCTGACCAGTGTGTTTCTGACTGGTGTGTTTCTGACCACTATGTTTCTGACCACTGTGTTTAAGACGACTGTGTTTCTGACCAGTGTGTTTCTGACTGGTGTGTTTCTGACCACTATGTTTCTGACCACTGTGTTTAAGACGACTGTGTTTCTGACCAGTGTGTTTCTGACTGGTGTGTTTCTGACCACTATGTTTCTGACCACTGTGTTTAAGACGACTGTGTTTCTGACCAGTGTGTTTCTGACTGGTGTGTTTCTGACCACTATGTTTCTGACCACTGTGTTTAAGACGACTGTGTTTCTGACCAGTGTGTTTCTGACTGGTGTGTTTCTGACCACTATGTTTCTGACCACTGTGTTTAAGACGACTGTGTTTCTGACCAGTGTGTTTCTGACTGGTGTGTTTCTGACCACTATGTTTCTGACCACTGTGTTTAAGACGACTGTGTTTCTGACCAGTGTGTTTCTGACTGGTGTGTTTCTGACCACTATGTTTCTGACCACTGTGTTTAAGACGACTGTGTTTCTGACCAGTGTGTTTCTGACCTGTGTGTTTCTGACCAGTGTGTTTCTGACCAGTGAGCTTCTGACCACTGTGTTTCTGACCACTGTGTTTCTGACCACTGTGTTTCTGACCACTGTGTTTCTGACCACTGTGTTTCTGACCACTATGTTTCTGACCAGTGTGTTTCTGACCACTGTGTTTCTGACTACTGTGTTTCTGACCACTGTGTTTCTGACCACTGTGTTTCTGACCAGTTTGTTTCTGACCACTGTGTTTCTGACCAGTGTGTTTCAGACCTGTGTGTTTCTGACCAGTGAGCTTCTGACCACTGTGTTTCTGACCACTGTGTTTCTGACCACTGTGTTTCTGACCAGTGTGTTTACGACCACTGTGTTTCTGACCACAATGTTTCTGACTGGTGAATTTCTTACCACTGTGTTTCTGACCACTGTGTTATTGACCAGTGTGTTTCGGACTACTGTGTTTCTGACCAGTGTGTTTCTGTCCTGTGTTTTTCTGACCCCAGTGTTTTTGACCACTGTGTTTTGACCACTGTGTTTATGACCAGTGTGTTTCTGACCAGTGTGATTCTGACCAGTGTGTTTCTCACCAATGTGTTTCTGACCACTGTGTTTCTGACGAGTGTGTTTCTGACCAGTGTGTTTCTGACCACTGTGTTTCTGACCAGTGTGTTTCTGACCACTGTGTTTACGACCACTGTGTTTCTGGCCATTGTGTTTCTGAACAGTGTTTTTCTGACCACTGTGTTTCTGACCAGCGTGTTTCTGACCACTGTGTTTCTGACCACTGTGTTTCTGTCCATTGTGTTTCTGACCAGTGTGTTTCTGAGTACTGTGTTTCTGACTAGTGTGTTTCTGACCACTCTGATTTTGACCACTCTGATTCCGACCAGTGTGCTTCTGACCATTGTGTTTCTGAGCAGTGTGTTTCTGACCAGTGTGTTTCTGACCACTGTGTTTCTGACCACTGTTTTTCTAACCACTGTCTTTCTGACCAGTGTGTTTCTGACATGTGTGTTTCTGACCAATGTGTTTCTGACCACTGTGTTTCTGACCACTGTCTTTCTGATCGCTGTGTTTCTAACCACGGTGTTTCTGACCACTGTGTTTCTGACCATTGTGTTTCTGAGCACTGTGTTTCTGACCAGTGTGTTTGTGACCAGTGTATTTCTGACCACTGTGTGTCTGACCACTGCGTTTCTGACCAGTGTGTTTCTGATCACTGTGTTTCCGATCACAGTGTTTCTGACCAGTGTGTTTATGACTACTGTGTTCCTGACCACTGTGATTCTGACCACTGTGTTTCTGACCGCTGTGTCTCTTACCACTGTGTTTCTAACCAGTTTGTTTCTGACTACTGTGATTCTGACCACTGTGTTTCTGACCTGAGTGTTTCTTACCACTGTGTTTCTAACCAGTTTGTTTCTGACTACTGTGATTCTGACCACTGTGTTTCTGACCTGAGTGTTTCTTACCACTGTGTTTCTGACCACATTGTTTCTGACCACTGTGTTTCTTACCAGTGTGTTTCTGACCACTGTGTTTCTGACCACTGTGTGTCTGACCACTGTCTTTATGACCACTGTGTTTTTGACTTCTGTGTTTCTGACCAGTGTGTTTCTGACAACTGTGTTTCTGACCATAGTGTTTCTGACCACTGGGTTTATGACCAGTGTGTTTATGACCACTGTGTTTCTGACCACTGTGTTTCTGACCACTGTGTTTCTGAGCAGTGTGTTTCTGACCACTCTGTTTCAGACCACTGTGTTTCTGACCAGTGTGTTTCTGACAACTGGGTTTCTAACAAGTGTGTTTATGACCGCTGTGTTCCTCACCACTGTATTTCTGACCACTGTGTTTCTGACGCTAGGTTTCTGACCAGTGAATTTATGACCACTGTGTTTCTGACCACTGTGTTTTTGTCCACTGTGTTCCTGGCCAGTGTGTTTGTGACCACTGTGTCTGTGACCACTATGTTTCTGACCACTGTGTTTCTGACCACTGTATTTCTGACCACTGTGTTTCTGACCACTGTGTTTCTGTCTATTGTGTTCCTGACCACTGTGTTTCTGACCACTGTGTTTCTGAACAGTGTGTTTCTGACCAATATGTTTCTCACCACTGTGTTTCTGATCATTGTGTTGTGACCACCGTGTTTTTGACCAATGTATTTTTGACCAGTGTGTTTCTGACCATTGTGTTTCTGAGCACTGTCTATCTTGCCACTGTGTTTCTGACCAGTGTGTTTCTGAACAGTGTGTTTCTGACCACTGTGTTTCTGACCACTTTGTTTCTGACCAGTGTGTTTCTATCCACTGTGTTTCTGACCACTGTATTTCTGACCACTTTGTTTCTGACCACTGTGTTTCTGACCAGCATATTTCTGAACTGTGTGTTTCTGACCAATGTGTTCCTGACCACTGTGTTTCTGACCACCATGTTTCTGACCAGTGTGTTTCTGACCAATGTGTTTCCGAAGTTGTGCTGGAATCTGGGTTGGAAGTTGGGTTGGAAGTTAGATTAGGAGTTGGGTTGGAAGTTGGGTTCGAAGTTGGATTAGAAGTTGGGTTGGAAGTTGGGTTGGAAGTTGGGTTGGAAGTAGGTTTGGAAGTTGGGTTGGAAGTTGGGATTGAAGTTGGATTGGAAGTTGGGTTGGAAGTTGGGTTGGAAGTTGGGTTGGAAGTAGGTTTGGAAGTTGGGTTGGAAGTTGGGATTGAAGTTGGATTGGAAGTTGGGATGGAAAATGGGATGGAAGTTGGGTTGGTAATTGGGTTGGAAGTTGGGTTGGAAGTTGGATTGGACGTTGCGTTGGAAGTTGGGATGGAAGTTAGGCTGGAAGTTTGGTCTGAAGTTGGGTTGGAAGTTGGGTTGGAAGTTGGGTTGGAAGTTGGTTTGAAAGTTAGGTCCGAAGTTGGGTTGGATGTAGGGTTGGAATTTGGGATGGAAGTTGGGTTGGAACTTGGGTTGGAAGTGGGGTTGGAAGTTGGGTGGGAAGTTGGATTGGAAATTGGGTTGGAAGTTGGGTTGGAAGTTGGGTTGGAGGTTGGGTTGGAAATTGGGATGGAAGTTAAGTTGGAAGTTGGGATGGAAAATGGGATGGTAGTTGGGTTGGAAGTTGGGTCAGAAGTTTGGTTGGAAGTTGGCTTGGATGTTGGGTTGGAAGTTGGGATGGAAGTTGGGTTGGATGTTAGGTTGGAAGTTGGATTGGAAGTTGGACTGGAAGTTGTGTTGGAAGTTGAGTTTGAAGTTGGGTTGAAAACTAGGTTGGAAGCTAGGTTGGATGTTGGGTTGGAAGTTGGGATGGAAGTTTGGTTGGAAGTTGGATTGGAAGTTGGGTTGGATGTTGGGTGGGAAAATGGATTGGAAGTTTAGATGGAAGCTGGGATGGAAGTTGGGATGAAAATTGGGTTGGAAGTTTGGATGGAAGTTGGGATGGAAGTTGGGTTGGAAGCTGGGTAGGAAGTTGGGTTGGAAGTTGGGCTGGAAGTTGGGTTGGAAGTTGGGTTTGAAGTTGTCTTAGAAGATGGGTTGGAAGTTGGGGTGGAAGTTGGTTTGGAACTTGGGTTGGAAGTTGGGTTGGAAGTTGGGTTGAGAGTTGGTTTGAAGTTGGGTCGGAAGTTGGGTTGGAAGTTGGGTTGGAAGTTGGGTCGGAAGCTGGGTTGGAAGGTGGGAAGGAAGCTGAATTGGAAGTTGGGTTGGATGTTGGGTTGGAAGTTGGGATGGAAGTTTGGCTGGAAGTTGGGATGGAAGATGGAATGGAAGTTGGGTTGTAAGTTGGGCTGGAAGTTGGGTTGTAAGTTGGGTTGAAAGTTGGGTTTGTAGGTTGGTTGGAAGTCAGGTTGGAAGTTGGTTTGGAAGTTGGGTTGGATGTTGGGTTGGAAGTTGGGTTGCAAGTTAGGTTGAAAGTTGGGTTGGAAGTTGTGTTGGAAGTTGGGATGGATGTTGGCTTGGAAGTTTCGCTGGAATCTGGGTTGGAAGTTGGGTTGGAAGTTGGATTTTAAGTTGGGTTGGAAGTTGGGTTGGAAGTGGGGTTGGAAGTTGGGTTGAAGGTTGGGTTGGAAGTTGGGATGGAAGTTGGATTGAAAGTTGGGATGGAAAATGGGATGGAAGTTGGGTTGGATGTTGGGTTGGAAGTTGGGTTGGCAGTTGGTTTGGACGTTGGGTTGGAAGTTGTGATGGTAGCTGGGTTGGAAGCTGGGTTGGAAGTTTGGTTGGAAGTTGGGTTGGAAGTTGGGTTGGAAGTTGGGATGGAAGTTGGATTGAAAGTTGGGATGGAAAATGGGATGGAAGTTGGGTTGGAGGTTGGGTTGGAAGCTGGGTTGGAAGTTGGGTTGGAGGTTGGGATGGAAGTTGGGTTGGAAGCTGGGATGGAAAATGGGATGGAAGTTGGGTTGGAGGTTGGGTTGGAAGCTGGGTTGGAAGTTGGGTTGGAGGTTGGGATGGAAGTTGGGTTGGAAGCTGGGATGGAAAATGGGATGGAAGTTGGGTTGGAGGTTGGGTTGGAAGCTGGGTTGGAAGTTGGGTTGGAGGTTGGGATGGAAGTTGGGTTGGAAGCTGGGATGGAAAATGGGATGGAAGTTGGGTTGGAGGTTGGGTTGGAAGCTGGGTTGGAAGTTGGGTTGGAGGTTGGGATGGAAGTTGGGTTGGAAGCTGGGATGGAAAATGGGATGGAAGTTGGGTTGGAGGTTGGGTTGGAAGCTGGGTTGGAAGTTGGGTTGGAGGTTGGGATGGAAGTTGGGTTGGAAGCTGGGATGGAAAATGGGATGGAAGTTGGGTTGGAGGTTGGGTTGGAAGCTGGGTTGGAAGTTGGGTTGGAGGTTGGGATGGAAGTTGGGTTGGAAGCTGGGATGGAAAATGGGATGGAAGTTGGGTTGGAGGTTGGGTTGGAAGCTGGGTTGGAAGTTGGGTTGGAGGTTGGGATGGAAGTTGGGTTGGAAGCTGGGATGGAAAATGGGATGGAAGTTGGGTTGGAGGTTGGGTTGGAAGCTGGGTTGGAAGTTGGGTTGGAGGTTGGGATGGAAGTTGGGTTGGAAGCTGGGATGGAAAATGGGATGGAAGTTGGGTTGGAGGTTGGGTTGGAAGCTGGGTTGGAAGTTGGGTTGGAGGTTGGGATGGAAGTTGGGTTGGAAGCTGGGATGGAAAATGGGATGGAAGTTGGGTTGGAGGTTGGGTTGGAAGCTGGGTTGGAAGTTGGGTTGGAGGTTGGGATGGAAGTTGGGTTGGAAGCTGGGATGGAAAATGGGATGGAAGTTGGGTTGGAGGTTGGGTTGGAAGCTGGGTTGGAAGTTGGGTTGGAGGTTGGGATGGAAGTTGGGTTGGAAGCTGGGATGGAAAATGGGATGGAAGTTGGGTTGGATGTTGGGTTGGAAGTTGGGATGGAAGCTTGGTTTGAAATTGGAATGCAAGATGGGATGGAAGTTGGGTTGGAAGTTGGGGTGATAGTTGGGTTGGCGGTGGGGCTGGAAGTTGGGTTGGAAATTGGGTTGGAGGTTGGGTTGGATGTTGGGTTGGAAGTTGGGTTGGAAGTTGCGTTGGAAGTTGGTTTTGAAGGTGGGTCGGAAGTTGGGTTGGAAGTTGGGTTGGAAGTTTGGTTGGAAGCTGGTTGAAAGTTTGGTTGAAAGGTTTGCTGGAAGTTGTGTTGAAAGCTGGAGTGAATGTTGAGTTGGAAGTTGTGCTGGAATTTGGGTTGGAAGTTGGGTTGGAAGTCTGCTTGAAATTTCGGTTGAAAGTTGGGTTGGAAGTTGTGTTGGAAGTTGGGATGGATGTTGGGTTGGAAGTTGTGCTGGAATCTGGGTTGGAAGTTGGGTTGGAAGTTGGATTAGAAGTTGGGTTGGAAGTTGGGTTGGAACTTGGGTTGGAAGTAGGGTTGGAAGTTGGGTTGGAAGTCGGGATGGAAGTTGTATTGTAAGTTGGGATGGAAAATGGGATGGATGTTGGGTTGCAAGTTGGGTTGGAAGTTTGTTTGGACGTTGGGTTGGAAGTTTGGATGGAAGTTGTGTTGGACTGATGCTCCTCAGCATGGCAGGAGTGACTCCAAAAAGGAACACCAAAAAGACAAGCCTTAGTGGCTTAGTGGTTAATGGTGTTCACCTCTAGAGGCAGGGGCCCGGGTTCAAGTCCCACAAGATGAAATTCTGCCCTGCCTCAAGGGAGGTGGACAATAGATGCCAGGAAGCTAGCTCAACCTTTAGAGTTCCTCTTTAAGTTTCTAGAAGGCCAGGTGAGGGTACAGGAAGGTGGCACACCTTCTAGAAGGGGTGAGTTGTCCTACAAGGCATCTAGGGGTGTCTTGGTCTTCTGGACACCTTCCCTCCTACTAGAAGCAAGCTGATGAATCTAGGAAGGGGCAGAAGCTTCTAGAGGAGGGAAGGGATGCCCTCCTAGGTGGGAAAAGGACAGCCTACCAAGGAGCACTCTAGAAGCCATATAATCTGCTAGGAAGCTCCAAACCTGGCATGCTTTGGTGTTCTGGAAAGCTTAGATCAGTGGCTATAAATTGCCACTGCTTGTGAGCCTTGATAAAAAGTTTTCATTTCCATAAAAAAAAAAGTCTTAATTCCCAGTCAATTGAGGCCAAAACTATTGCCTCACTTTCTGACCAGATTTTGCCATCCTTGGAACCAGTTGCCTCCACATTTTCATTCTCTCCAAAAACAGTTGGTGGTGTGAAACAGCCACTGCTAGGGACCCTCCAGGGTGCACACTCACCCTCAGGCCAACAAAGGGTTATGGGCCCACGCCTCTAAGGGGTTCAAAGCTAGCTTGATTTCACGCTTCCAACAGCAAGACATGGCAACCAGCGAGCAAGAGAGCAGCCGCGCTGTCCTTAAGTTTGATGGGACAAGATTCGCCTTGTGGAGGTGGTAGTTCGAGCTCTTCCTCGACGACAAGGGACTGCTTGAGCTTGTAAAAGGTGATGAGACTACTCCGCCGGAGACTGCAACGGCTGAGGTGAAGGGGGCATACAAGAAGCGCAACAAAAAGGCGTTTGCGTTTCTTGTGTCTGCGTTATGCCCACCACAACTTGGGCATATCCAAGGATGCACCCTGGCTGCGGACGCATGGTCAAAACTCTGCTCCATCTACCAGTCAAGCAATCTTGCCAACCAGCTCTTCATCTTCAAACGGCTCGTCACCCTCCGAGCCAACGAAGGCAACAACATCATGGAGATCATGCAGCAGATTGAGTCCCTCGCAGCGGAGTGTGTGGCCACGGGTTGGGAGGTCGACTTTCAGTTGCAAGCTATGATCCTCCTTCTGGCCTTGCCAGAGAGTTGGAGTCCCATGATCACAGTCCTTGGTGGCTGGCCTTCCGACAAGCTGAAGTACCCCAAGGTTGCTGAGTACGTATGCAATGAGTGGATGCGACATATCGGTCGAGAGAGTGCAGCGGCATCAACTTCAGCTTACATAGTTCATCCTCAAAGTGTAGGCCGAGGCGACAAGTGGAAGGGTGCCAAACAGGGCACTGAGAATGGTGATAAGAAGGGAGAGTGCTTCAATTGCGGCAAGGAGGGCCACTACGCGCGCAACTGTCCCAAGAAGAAAACAGATCGGTTGCAGCGGGGCGGGAAGAAAGATGAGCACGCCCTTATGGCGTACAACTCCACCAACTTGAAGGATCCGGGAGTTGCGGTCATCGACTCCGGATCAGGCTGCCACACGCAATGCAACAGAGCGGCATTTGTCACATATGGTGCCTCGGAGAGACGCATGACGGTGACCAATGGAAACATAGAGGTGGCCGCCGGTGAGGGTAACGTCCGCATTGAGTAAATTGTGGATGGAAAACCTGTCACGAGCACAGTCTACGATATGCTGCATATGCCTAACTTTGGGGCAAACCTGCTCTCCGTCAGCCGCCTTACCGACAAGGGACTTGAGGTGCTCTTCACAAAGAAGGAGGCTGTCATCCGCAAAGAGGGTAAAGGTGAGGTGATTGCGCGTGCCAAGAGGGAGGACGACTTGTACCTGCTACGCGCAAAGATCCTCAGCAGTCGGGTGGGGTCCAACGCCGCCAACCTTGCAACGAAGGATGGAGGAGATTTGGACCTATGGCACCGCCGACTCTGCCACATTTATCCATCAACAGTGAAAGAGATGGCTAACAGGGAAGTGGTGCGGGGTCTCCAAATCAGCGGCCTTGATGGAACCAAGGAGACCGTGTGTGAGCCATGCATCATTGGCAAATCAACTTGGCAGCCGTTTGTCGCCAAGGGAACGCGTGCATCGGCAAAACTGGCCGTGGTACACACAGATGTGTGTGAACCGCTTGAGAGTTCCATCGGCGGAGCTCGCTACTTCCTCACCTTCATCGATGACCACAGCCGGAAACTCTACCTCTACCCAATGAAGCGGAAGAGTGAGGTCCTTGCGTGCATGCAAGAGTTTGTGGCTGATGTGGAGCGGCAAACAGAGTTGAAGGTGAAGGCGTTCCGGAGTGATAACGACGGTGAATATGCGGGGTGCCTTGGGTGGATGAAGAGCAAGGGGATTGAGTGGCAGAAAACAACTCCACACTCCCCACAACAGAATGGCGTCGCAGAGAGAGCGAGTCGCACAATCCTTAACATGGTGCGATCCATGTTGAGCGACGCTGGCCTTACACAACGGTATTGGGCAGAGGCGGCAAGGACAGCAGCGTAAATCATGAATCTCATGCCGACCAAGCCGCTGAATGACAAGGAGAGCAATGCGTGGAAGACGCCACAGGAAGTGTGGAGCGGGAGGAAGCCGGCGGTGGGTCATCTCCGCACGTTTGGTTGTGTTGCACATGCAATGGTGCAGGCACGTGAGGGACGGAGCAAGTTGGACCCGCGTACCCGCCGGTGTATTTTCCTTGGATATGATAGCGGAAGCAAGGCGTATTGGCTCTTTGACCCAAGGAGGCAGCAGATTGTGCGGAGTCGCGACGTCACGTTCGACGAGAAAAGCCGTTGGACAGACAAGGAGGCAGGTCTCTCCAAGAGGGGGGAGTGGATGCCACTCCTTGAGGTGGAGACGCCGGAGGACATGAATGAGGGTGACATCCTCGCAGTAGCACCAGCCGGAGATGATCGCCTGAGGGATGGGCGAGCGGTAGACTTTATTCCGACCAGTTTGGATGAGGAATCCGAAGCACCGGAGATGGACGTGGAGGCGGGGAGTCGACCGATGTCTCCAAGGTCTCCAAGAGAGGGGGAGCAGGCGCTAGGAGAGGATGGCGCCAAAAGGGGACAGCAACAACAACCGCCTCAAGAGCCCCGCATGAGCAGCCGT
>SZWC01023523.1:3362-14481 GCA_023375785.1 Penium margaritaceum | reverse complement strand
GGCGAGCAGAGGAGAATCAGGAGCAAACGGCCGAGGCACGTGAGGAGGAGAATGGGTTGACGAGGAGTGTGAAGGGGACACATACTCAGACGGGGCTGACAGGGAAGGACAGGCGAAGCTAGAGCTCCATGCGAACTAGACGCGACAGGTGAGACCGGAGCTCCAAGCGAGCTAGACGTCACGGACGGTGGGAGTACCGGGTCGGATGCCAAAAGACGGTCCGAGGGTGAAGGTTGTTGGGAAGGCACAATAGCAAGAACTGCAGGGACAGAGGGAGCCGCTACAGGGACGACATCCCCTCGCAACCGAGAGAGCGGAAGGAGAGAGGCAGCGGACGACGGACGGTGGAGGTCACGAAGGAGCACAAACTAAAAAAACAGGTGTCGCGTGACTCGACGACTCGCTGGCACTCTGGGTCCCAAAAGCGCCACGCCTTGGACTGGGCGAACACGCCCAAGAAGGGATAGAGGCGACCACGGGGCAAGAGCTTCCCATCACAAAGGTCCTCAGGGAGCTAGACGGCGGCGATGCTACCCCAGACGCGAGCAAGACGGAGGTCGGCACGGGTGTCGAACCAACGCTCAAAAGGGGTGACACTGTGGGGGAGAAGACTGTGAGAGACACGATTCTAGACCCAGGTCATGTAGCACATGGCCTCAAAGGCGAAGAGGGGAGGAAAACCAGATTCAGACATGAGGGTACGGCCGCCGTCGGCAAGGGTCCGGTTCCAGCGTTCAGAAATCCCGTTTTTCTTGGATGTGTAAGGAGCCAAGGTCTCCAAACACACCCCGTGGGACTCAAGAAAGCAAGCGGTGGGACCAAGGAACTCACCGCCGCGGTCGCTACAAAAGACATGCAAGGAGCGGCGACACGAGCGCTCGGCTTGCACTAACCAAGTTTCGATGACAAGAGAAACATCACTCTTCTGACGAAGAGTGAAGACCCAACAAAAACGAGAGAAATCATCACTGAGACAAAGGACATACCGACCGACCCCCCCAAGGAAATCATGGGACAGGGGACTCATGACATCAGCATGAACGAGGTTAAGGGGAATGCATGTGCGGACTCATCAGCGACAGGCGTGAATGGAGGGACTGCTGGCAAATAATACTCCCACAAGCGTTTCCCCTGTGCCCAGGCATTGAAGCGAGTCTCCCAAGAGGAGAATGCAAGTCCAGTGGCGAGGAATGGAGGCTGGGAAAAGAAATCATGCTCACGGGGGACGGCAGCGGGAGTGGAGGCAGGGGTATCGGCGACTGGAGTGGCGGCGGCGGTGCTACCCGTAGACGGTGTAGAAGAGGTACCAACACTAGCGGTAGTAGTGGCAGTAGTAGAGGGGACAAACACTGCAGGGAGACGCTTAAGCACAATGGCAGCAACCTCATCAGCGAATGTAGCGCGATTGTCATTCGCAACCTTGAGGCGGTCTTCAGCCTCCAGCTGAGCCTTGCGAGCGAGGGTCAGCTGGCACTGTAACTATGCGACGACTGACTCGTCGTCACCAGGCATGGTGATGACAGTGGGATCCTGCCGGAAAAAAATACGGCAGAGTTTCTCCTGCCCCAGTGGGCGTGGGAAAACTGGGGTACCGTTAGGCAAGTTTGGAAGCTGCAAGACACCCCACCGCGAGTCCCACAGAACAAGCCACCGCAAGAGATGCAAGGGAGAAAGACAGGAGGGTACAGCAGGTGAGAGAGGAGGTCACGCATAAGCAGGATGAGAGGGATAGCGCAGGAAGGCAAGGAGAGGAGGAACAGCAGCCGCTGAAGCAGCAGCAAGGATAGAAATTGTAGATGCGGCGAGAACCACTAGGGCAAACACTGCTGTGGCAGTAGCGGCTTTGAGGGTGGTGAGAGCGGCCACAATGGAGATGACTACGGTGACAAGGCCGACTGCAGCAGATGGCGATGATGCCGATGCAAGGACTGCTGCACCTGTAGAGGTGCGGATAGAGGCTGCAACTGTCGATGTGGTAGTTGGGGCTGACGGAGTGGCAGATGCTATGGCGAATGCTGCTGTAGCAATCTGCGTGCCTATGTCTGCTGTGGCTGCAACAACAAGGCCAACTGCTGCCTCAATATAGGCTTGAGTTACGCGTCCGGCAGATGTGGAGGCAGGCGCGCGCGAGGCTCTAGCAGCTGCTGTAAAATTGGCGGCAGCTGCTGCAGCGACGTCTATGACAGCGGACGTAACACGGGTAGTCATGCTCAAAACACTCATTATGTCCTGTCAGAATGCTGCACAGAGCGGAGCAGTAGCAAACTCTGGAGGAGGATATGGCTGTTGATCCCCCCTCTCCCTAGGAGAGAAAGGGGGAGAAGCACTTACCGGACGTTGACGAGGCGTCCTTGACGACGGTGCTGAGGCGGCCTCAGACGCGCGATCGCTGCTCATCTTGCGGCGACGGCATGCGTGGCGGTGCCCCGACCGCCCCTCGTAGTAGGTACCAAGGGACAACGCGGCAGGGACCTCTCGCTGAGCCATGTGATGAACGGCACAGGGCCGCAGCTGTAGACGTCGTATGCTGCTGTGGTTGTCTGCTTCGTCGCAGCCACGAGCACATTGTGTCGGACAAGGAGGTCAACGTCCTTATGGTTGCAGCTGCCGGTGGTGCAGGTGGCGATTGCTGTTGCAGATGCTATAGTAGAGCTGAGGCAGCATAGGGGACAGCGATGGGGAATGCTGTTGGTGATGCAGTGGCGTGGCTGACTTGAGGAGTGCAGCTACGCAACTACGTACGAAGCTGCTGTTGACGGACGGTTTTCGGTACTGGTGCCACGGATGCTGCTTTCTTCTTGTTATTTGCTGCTTGCTGCTTGCTACCGCTACCTCAAACGACCAGATCGGCCAACATGGCCAATCCAAGCCAATGGCAGCTGGCTCGGGCGACAAAGCCAACAGGGGAGGGGCAGCTGCGGTGCCTAAAATGCAGCTGCTCGCCCTCAAGAGAATGCGGTGATGGCGGTGGCCCAGTGAGGGAGACGAGCGGCAAAGAGGCTTTGGCCTCAATCCGAGCGCCATGAGACTGCGGATCACATCCTGCAGTACGTGCGTGGCCGTTCCAAAGAATGGAGGGGCGCTGCAGTCGACGTAGATGACTAGATCGCAGAGGAAGTGGAAGCGTGGAGGTGGAAACGTGGCGGTCGACGAAGAGACGTCGGCCCACAGATGAAGTAGGATCGGCCCCCACTCGCGAGGGCATGAAATTCTCTCTCACACTGCTCTGATACCAGTAGGGAACATCCTAGTGTGTGTGAGAGCAAGCAAACGATGCACGAGGGAAGGAAGGGATGGAGTAACGGCAAGAGGCCATGGTCCTCAGCCAAGAGAGGCGTGGAAGTACGAGTTGTTTTACACAGAGCAGTTCGGCGTGGCCTTAGCGGGAGTGAGCGAGCGAGCAGCGAGCTCGCTCTAGCTTGCTCCCCCCTTTGCATGGTGGGTTCGAACCACCCCACCAATTAAGGTGGTGCATTTCACACGTATGTCTCTGGCTATGACCCCTGTGTCAACTACATGAGTGTAGGCACCCGGTTAGGTGCGCAAAGAACAAGAGTCATAAGAGCTGTCATGAGAGTCATGAGAAATTGTGCACTTGCTCCCAGTTGTTGTGCTTTCATTTGACCAAGATGACACCACCAGCAGAGATGTCTCCCTCTTGGTCAGTCACTTGCACCAAGGACGAGAGTGCACAACGAGACGAGAGGTCTATGTGTGACATTGACACACAACCAACAGGCCGACAGCCCAAAGCCTGGGCGTCGTCCGTTTTGCCTGAAAAATAGACCATACCATAATACACACGCTGCAAACGCAGTCGTGCGGTCAGAATCAATTAGAAGAACAGCAGTGAGGAGTTACAGCTGCCTAAACTTTGGCACCGTCTACGCTAATCCCCAGTACCAACAATGCCCTAAAATCATGAAACTTGGACCCTAGGCATAGCATGGCGCTGCGAACGCAACAGTGCAGTCAGACACGGCAATGGACGCGTGCAGATAACATATGTAGCGAGTCTTATTGCTGGTGGCACGAGTTCCGAGGAGGTATGTCGATGGAGCTGAGCACGTTGGAGGGAGGAGGCTCCAGCAAAGTGCATGTAGCCTCAACGTGCGTCGGCTCCATGAGATGACACTCCAGTAGCGTCACGTCTTGCTGTCAGTCAGCTGCAGACCAATGTACACAAGGCGGGAGGACACAACAGAGTACAAATGAGAGATGTGTGAAAAGTTAACAGTGCCCCATGACGTACTGGCGTAGTGCACATAAGCGGGCAGAGAGCACGGAGACCAAGCGGACAGGTAGAGAGGGAACCTCACGGATGCACATCGATTGCACTCACAACCTTCCTGAATGAGTCACGCTTAAGTGTCTTGGTCAAGAAGTAAGCCAATTGCTGTACTGTCTCAACCCACACAATGTTGATGCTGCCGTCATGCAACAACGAACGCACATAGTGATATTCAACCTTGATGTGCTTTGTGCGAGTGTGATGCACGCCGTCATTGTCAGCAATGACCATGGCCCTTTCATTGTCATAGTGCAGTGTGATTGACAGGACTCACTCACGCAACTCGGATAACAGGCGGCGCAGCCGTAGGCTCTCACAAGCGCCAGAACCAAGGGCCACATACTCGACTTCAGTAGTGCGGCGCGCAATGTAGCCTTGCTTACCGCTACGCCAGGACACAACATTGCCGCCAACAAGAAAGATCCAGCCAGTACAACTCTTACTCTCCGGACTGTCGGCCTAGTCACTGTCGGTGTATCTCGTCACTACAATGGACGGCTATCGCCGGAACATGAGGTCTCGCCGTGTGGTAGAGACGACATAGTGTAGTATTCGGATCGCGGCCTCAAAGTGGAGGTGACGTGGCTCTTGCGAGAACTTCGCAAGGAGGTTGATGGCAAACTCAATGTCTGGGCGCGTCGTTGATGTTAGGAACATTAGTGACCCGATGATGCATGAATACGTGGTCACATCTACTTGCCCCCCCAGGAAGGCTGGATCAAAGCTCTTGAGCATTGTCTAACCATCGGGCAACATGGCTGAGGATGCTCTAGGCACGAGGGGCAGGTTCTCAGCAAAGCTTCAGGATAAGGTCTGGACGTAGGCAGCCTGATGGACATGCAAGATGCCCATAGAGCGATCATGCTCCAGCTCCATGCCTAGAAAGACGCGTGATGACCCGAGGCCTTTCATCTGGTAGGCAACATGTAGGAGGTCCTTGACCTGCTGGATGGCAACTGCATCTAGCGATGCGATGAGCAGGTTGTCAACGTAGACCGAGACAGCGACGAGGGTCTGACCTCGCGAGCTGATGAACAGCGAAGGGTCGACAGAGTTGCGAAGGAGGCCGCCATTGAGAATTGTACGACTGATCTCTTGGTTCCAGTAGCGCGGTGACTACTTCAGGCCATAAAGGGCCTTTCGTAGCTTCCAAACCTTGCCGGAGCCATTGTCAAAGCCTAGAGGCTGCACCGTGTAAAGCTTCTTGCCCTCCGCTGAGCCATGGAGAAAGGCGTTGCTCACACCCATCTGATGCAGTTCCCACCCGTGCTGGTCAACTAGACTGAACAAAGTATGACTAGTGGAGAACCGATCGAACGAGGCAAATTCCTGGTCATAGTCGATCCCAGGGACCTGAGCAAACCCCTTGGCCGTAAGACTGGCCTTGTACTTGTCCAAGAACCCGTCTGGCTTCCACTTTTATGGGAGAACCCACTTGGCGCCGATGGTCATGCGGCCTGGGAGGAGGTCGACAAGCTCATAGACGTGATGTTGCCGAATGGCGGCTAGCTCATCGCAAATGCAACCTCCAAGTGAGTGGCCTCGGGAGACGCCCGAGCCTCACGTAGGGTGGTTGGGTCCTCTGGTTGCTCCGTGGGGTGGACAGTAAGGGCGTGTGCATCCCATGCCCCTAGTGGCATGTGCGTGAGTGTGGCCGCGATGGAATACCGGTGCTCTTGATGGAGCAAGGCATAGCCCAAAGCTGATCCTGGACGTAGGTCAGTGACGAGTGACATCATGGCCCAGCCAAGTGCCTTGGTGCCGGGGTCCCCACTCACGACGGTGGAAGTGGGTTTGACAGGAGGCAAGGAGCCTCATGCGGTGACAAGGGGGTCGTGGCGTGAGAGGGCGTGAGGAGGCGGCCTGAGTGCTCATTGTCGGCCTGGGTCAAAGGCTCATGCCCGGACCACGTGTGTAGCGCGCTGACACGAATAGGGTAGGCGGGCCTGAGGAGCTTGTGGACGTGGACTGGACAGCAGGTCCTGAGGAGCTGGCGCACACGGACAGAACAGCCGACCTTGAGGGGCTGGCGGACACAAACAGGGCAGTTGGCGAGGAGGGGGTGGTGGACACAGACGGGACAGCCGGCCCGGAGGGGCTGGCAGACGTGGACGGGGCAGCCAGCCATGAGGAGTTGGCGGACACGGACGGAACAGCCGACCTCGAGGGGCTAGCGGATACGGACGGGACAGCCGGCCCGGAGGGGCTGGCGTAAACGGATGGGGTAGCTGACCCAAAGGGGCTGGCGGACATGGATGGAGCAGCCGACGCGGAGGGGCTGGCGGACACAGATGGGGTAGCCGGCCCAGAGGGACTGGCGAATACAGACGAGGCAGGTGGCCCGGAGGGGCTGGCGGAAACGGATGGGGCAGCCGGCTCGGAGGGGCTGGCGGACACGGACGGGTTAGTCGGCTTGGAGGGGCTGGTGGACACAGATGGGGCAGTGGCTCGGAGGGGCTGGCGGACATGGATGGGACAACCAGTCTGGAGGGGCTGGAGGACATGGATGGGTCAGCCGGCCCTGAGGAGCTGGTGGAAACTGATGGGGTAACCGGCGTAGAAGGACCAGCGGGCGTAGACAATGGGATGCCTGGACGCGGCAGGACGGAGGACGGACCCACCACTCCCTTACACGACAAAAGGAACATCGATGAGCCAGAGCGAACGAGGTTGCAGGGAAATAGGTCCGCAAAGAAGAGGAAATCCCGGTTCTTGACGATGCAGTGCCAGGTGGAATCTCAGAAGTGCCATGCCTTGGAGTGACGCGAGACGCCAAGGAAGGTGCAGGGACGACCGTGAGACTTGAGCTTGCTACCGTGGTGTGGGGCAGGCAGCCACACAATGGCTACGCAGCCCTAGACGCGGGCCGGACGGAGGTCGGCTCGCTCTCTACACAAGTTTTGGTATGGTGTGGACAGATGGGGAATAGGTCTGTGGGGAATCCGGTTCCAGACCCATGTCATGTAGGACATGGCCTCTAAGTAGAAGCCGTTAGAGAATCTGGACATGACCCGCATGGTGCGGACAACGTCAGCCATGGTGCGGTTTCAGTGCACAGAGACGTCGTTCTAGGCTGACGTGTTAGGCACTGACGTCTCATGATGGCCACCACGGGAGGCGAGGAAGAGTGTGGTCTCCCGCAAAATTTCAACCCCGCAATCAGAACAGAAGCGACGGAGGGGGCGACCACACTTGCGCTCAGCATGAACAAGCCAGTCTTGAATGGTGGGAGCGATGTTGCTTTTCTACTGAAGGCAGAAGACGCAACGATAGTGAGAGTAGTCGTCCGTCAGGGTAAGGACGTAACGACCGTGCTCTCCAATGGACTCTGTCGGGAGGGGACCCATGACATCGGAGTGAACAAAGTCGGGCAGGGCGGCCACACGAGAGGCACACAAGGGGTAGGTGGAATGGTGCATCTTCCCCTGAGCACAATGAATGCACTTGGTGGAACACTGTAGAGGAAAGGAGGTTGGATCAAGGCCTGTGGCTGGCTGCGTGCAAAGCATGCTTTTGACAGTGGGAGAGTGGACGTGACAGAGGTGACGATGCAGGAGACATGTGTGCTGCAGAGATAGTGTGCTAGTAATAAACACGTGGCCCATGTCGGCCGATGAAGAGGGGATAGAGGTATAAGCGGACAGGCCCGGTACGTGCCACAAGTTGCCACGGGCGGTGGCATGCAAGACGACACAACTTGACGGACGTAATGACACAGTGCCAACACCGCATGAGTGCAAAATATCCATACTAATGCAAGTAAGGATTGTGATAGAAATGAGGCTGAGCTCAAGGCCAGGGACAAAGAGGACACCGGTCATAAGGACATCATGAGTAGGACCACGGAAACGAACAACACTGACACCACGAACGGGTACCACCTGATCGGAACCCGTCCGAACCCTAGAGACATCGGTGACGAGACCGAGGAAATTGAAGGCCTCATACGAGGAAATCATGTGATGTGTGGCCCCGGAATCGATGATCCAAGTCTCTGACAGATCTTGGACCGTTGTGGTCAGGTCGGTGATAGTCACATGGCAGTGGACGAGCGACGTGGACACGGTGGATGGAGGTGCAGACCGAGACTGCCAGTAATCCAGCTAGGCGACATCATCTAAGAGAGGAGCAAGTGGGAAGGGCATGACAGAGGATGAAGCTGAAAAAGATACAGGGCACGACCGTAGCATAGACTCTGTCATGCAGGGTAGGGTCGTGGAACCAGTGACGGCGCAACTCGCACTTTAGTGGGGAGGAGGGTGAGGAAGGCTGAGCTGGAGTGTGATGAACTACTCCAACTGCCGCTCGTGGGTGGAGGGTCCGACGGAGTAGACCGACTGCGATGTGACGGCACCAGAGTCCAAGAAGGAGGAAGAAGGCGCCCCTGACAGAGGAGTGGGCGCGGATGGCTGCGGAAGATTTTGCAGTAGAGCCGTAGCAAGCGGCGTAGATCCAGCAAAAGTAATGATAATCACAACAGTGGTGGTAAGGTGATGCTCAAGCTGGCGATACATGGTGGCGATGACGTGAGCCTCGTCAGTTGAGAGCGAACACGTGTATCGCCCATGTCCTGGCTGTCCACAGTTGTGGCACATGAGGCTGCCACCACTGGATCCGCTGGACTGTTGCTGCGGGCCCTTGCCCTTCTTGCCCCTACGCTTCTTCTTGCCGGATGAGGAGGCAATGGACAACGCTGCTACTGATGGGGCAGCAACAACCATTGAGACGACAGTAGAAGGGAGGAGGGAATCCGTGTGATGGATGTGTGACTCCTGACAAGCCTCTTTGATGTGGAGGTTGCTCGTATGCCCAAGGCATGAGGGTACCCTGGGCAGCCATCGCGGCAAGGACCTCTTAGGAGTACTGGATGAAGACGTCGGAGAAGGCGTCGGTGGCGACGCGCTTGATGGTCAGGAGCGTAGAGAGAGGGGGTGGCGCGACATCTCCAAGACGGCGGAGGATGTCCTCTGCACGCTACCAATAGGAGGTGACCGTCTTGGTCTCCTCCATGCGCAGGGAGTTGAACTCCCACATCAGTTGGATGGTCCTGACGTCCCTGGAAAGACAATGAGGGCGCATGAATACGTGCCATGCTAGTGCGGGGTCAAGGAGTGCGCCAGTGGTGAGGTCACTAAGGAAGGGCTCGAGGGCCACACGTGTAGCAAGAGGGGCAATAGGGACGAGGGCACACATAGCGCGACCGCCATCATTTACTTGGTTGGCCTGGGTTGAGTTGAAGGGTACGACATAGTAGGGCGACTAGCCCTCACCCTGTGCCCAGATCCGGAAGCTAAGCTCCTAGCTCCGGAACTGCTCGCCAGCCTGAAGTGGCGGCAGTGGGGTTTCAAAGTCCTTCGACCTGCTGCCGGCACCCACAGTGGGGCTTAGGACTGACGTTACCATCTGTTGTTGGCACTGGATGTGTTGTTATGCCAGCTACTTCATGGTATAGGATACCGCAGGGCTCACGTACCCGGGTGGAACAAAAGGCGCTTGCTGATGCTGTTATTGTTGCTACGGCTGATGCTAATGTTGCTACTGCGGCTATTGGTGCGGTAAGTGTGTCGGCGGCTGTAGTGTCGCTAGCTGATGTATCAGCGTTTTGAGCCCCTAGCACAAAGAGGCAAGCAGATCTATCAAGCCAACATGACAGACGACAGAGCCTGCGGGCTGTTTTTGCTGCTGCTACTGCTGTTGTTGCTACTGCTGTTACTGCTCCTGCTGGTACTGCTGCCGTGGCTACTATAGCTGCTGTGGCTACTGCTGGTGCTGCTGGTGCTTGTGCTACTACTGCTGCTGTTGCTATTGCTATGGCTACTGTTGCTGCTGTTGCCTCCGCGGTTGCTACTACTATTGTTGTTGCTAGTGTTGTTCCTGTTGCTGTTGCAACGGTGGCGGTTGTTGTTGCTGCTGTTGCTGCAACTGCTACAATTGCTGTAGGAATGGTGGCCCTCTAGCAGTGGAGGATCCCTCTCCATTTTCTACCATGGTGTAGAAAATAGAGCTTTGTTTCCCCTCTTGTTTTTTTGTGTTGCTGATGTCAGTAGTGATGTGAACAGTGATGTTAGCCTAGGATGGCTGACGTGAGCAGCTGCTACTGTGTTATCTGTAAGGTTGTTGTCGTAGATTCTTTTTATTGTTGCTGACTTCAGCATTGACGTGAGTAGTGATGTCAGCTTAAGGGTGTACACCAATGCTGAATCGCGATTCTTATGCAAGAATCCGAATCACGGACCAATCCTATCATTTAAGAATCGGAATCGCGGTTCCTAGCCTAAGAATCACAATTCTTCATGGAATCGCGATACCTGGGTACGATTTTGCTGTTGTCTCGTAATATCAAGGTTAGAACACCTGTTAGAGAATAACACACCTGTCCCAAGGGTGAGTCGACAGGCACGACTCTTTGAATGGAAGTTCTCAAGGCGGCGGAGTGATCTACTTGAAATGTTGAGGTGTCGATGAGATGGCCACCACACGTGAATGAGGACATGTGTGTCTGGTCTCGTCGACGTCCATCTCATCGGCAAGGTCTATGAGCTGAAACGTGCGCGCTGGTCTGATTGAGCACTGAGTGTAGTTCGACCAGCTTCAGTGTTCAAAAAATCGATTTTTTTGGATTGCGCTCAACCAGCACACTCCGATCGTGCGCAGTTCATTGTTTGAGCTACCCTCAATTGACTGTGCTTGATCAACACAGTTTGAGTGTTAGACCTATGTTTAGATGTTCAAACCAAAATAGTTTCATTGCTGATTTGCACTAAAACATAAGGTGTTGGATAGATTTACATGTTTGAATACACGTGGTCAAAATGTGCTTCATGCACA
>SZWC01023521.1:21601-36531 GCA_023375785.1 Penium margaritaceum | reverse complement strand
CTCCCCAGTGGTCGAACCGGGGAACACACTCAACGGCAATCATGGCAAGGGGCACACCATGTCAACATCACTGAGCCACCAATACTCTACCTTTTTTGTACCTGCAAGGTCATGCCTAGTACACGTGGAACATGAGTGGGAACTCTGACCGTGGCTGACTCATGTTATGATTCACAGTTATAATCACTTGGTTAACTCTGTGGTCATGGTCAGTGGCACATGCCAATTTTGTCAAAGCATTGCGCACAATAGGCACACTGAGCCACCAACATATTACTTTGTTCATACATGGAAGGTCATGCATAATACACCTGCACTGTGATTGCGCACTCTGACCGTGACTAACTCGTGTTATTATCCATAGAAGTTAAAGTCACTTGGTTAACTTTGTGGTCATGGTCTGTGGCACTGGCCAACTTTTCAAGGCATTGCGCACAATAGCCACAGAGAGCCACCAGTTTTTGACCTTGTTCATACCTGCAAGGTCATTCCTAATACACGTGCACTGTGATTGAGAACTGTGACCGTGGCTGACTTGTGTTATGACTCATAGAAGTTAAAGTCACTTGGTGAACTTTGCGGTCATGGTCAGTGGCACAGGCTAACTTTGTCAAGGCATTGGGCACCATCGCCACACCGATCAAACTGTATTTTACCTTGTCTATAAATTCAAGTGCATGCATAGGACACGTGCACTGTGATTGGGCACTCTGACTGTGGCTGACTCGTGTTATGATTCATAGAAGTTACAGTCACTTGGTTAACTCTGTGGTCATGGTTAGTGGCACATGCCAAATTTGTCAAGGCATTGCGCACAATAGCCATACCAAGCCATCAGTATTTTACCTTGTTTATACATGCAATGTCATGCATAGTACACGTTCACTGTGATTAAGCACTCTAATCGTGGCTGACTCGTGTTCTGATTCGTAGAAGTTAAAGTCACTTGGTTAACTTTGTGGTCATGGTCAGTGGCACATGCCAACTTTGTCAAGGCATTGCGCACAATAGCCAGACTGAGCCACCAATATTTTACCTTGAATACACCTGCAAGGTCACGCCTAGTACACGTGCACTGTGATTGGGCACGTTGACCATGGCTGACTCGTGTTATGACTCGTAGAAGTAACAGTCACTTGGATGACTTTGTGGTGATGGTCAGTGGCACATGCCAACTTTTTCAAGGCATTACGCACAATAGCCACACTGAGCCACCAAAATCTTACCTTGCTTATACCTGCAAGGTCATGCCTAATACACGTGCACTGTGATTGGGCACGTTGACCATGGCTGACTCGTGTTATCCTTCATAGAGGTTAAAGTCACTTGGTAAACTGTGGTCATGGTCAGTGGCACAGGTCAACTTTTTCAAGGCATTTCGCACAATAGCCACACCAAGCCACCAGTATTTTACCTTTTTTATACCTGCAAAGTAATGCCAAGTACACATACACTGTGATTGGGCACTCTGACCGTGGCTGACTCGTGTTATGATCCATACAACTTAAAGCAACTTGGTTAACTTTGTGGTCATGGTCAGTGGCACATGCCAAATTTGTCAAGGCATTGCACACAATAGCCACACTGAGCCACCAAAATCTTACCTTGCTTATACCTGCAAGGTCATGCCTAATACACGTGCACTGTGATTGGGCACGTTGACCATGGCTGACTCGTGTTATCCTTCATAGAGGTTAAAGTCACTTGGTAAACTGTGGTCATGGTCAGTGGCACAGGTCAACTTTGTCAAGGCATTTCGCACAATAGCCACACCAAGCCACCAGTATTTTACCTTTTTTATACCTGCAAAGTAATGCCGAGTACACATACACTGTGATTGGGCACTCTGACCGTGGCTGACTCGTGTTATGATCCATACAACTTAAAGCAACTTGGTTAACTTTGTGGTCATGGTCAGTGGCACATGCCAAATTTGTCAAGGCATTGCACACAATATCCACACTGAGCCATCAATATTTTACCCTGCTTATACCTGCAAGTTCATGCCTATCACATGTGCAGTGTGATTAGGCACTCTGACCGTGGCTGACTCATGTGATGATTATGAGAAAATAAAGTCACTTGGTTAACTTTGTGGTTATGTTCAGTTGCACAGGCCAACTTTGTCAAGGCATTGCACACAATAGCAACACCGAGCCAGATGCATTTTTCCTTGTTTAAAAATGCACGGTGATTCATAGTACACGTGCACTGTGATTGGGCACTCGGGCCGTGGCTGACTCGTGTTGTGATTCATAGAAATTAAAGTCACTTGGTTAACATTGTAGTCATGGTCAGTGGCAGAGGCCAACATTGTCAGGGAATTGTGCATAATAGCCACAGCGAGCCACCAGATTTAGAGCTTGTTTATACGTGCAAGTTCATGCGTAGTACATGTACACAGTGATTGCGCACTCTGACCGTGACTGACTCGTGTTGTTATCCATAGACATTAAAGTCACTTGGATAACTTTGTAATCATGGTCAGTGGCACATGCCAACTTGTCAAGGCATTGCGCACAATAGCCACACCAAGCCACCAGTTTTTTACCTTTTCTATAACTGCAAGGTCATACATAGTACATGTGCACTGTGATTGGGCACTCTGACCGTGGCTGACTCGTGTTTTGTTTCATAGAAGTTACAGTCAGTTGGATAACTTTGTGGTCGTGGTCAGTGGCACAGCCAATTCTGTCGAGGTATTGCGCACAATAGCCGCACTGAGCCACCAGNTTTGTCAAGGCATTGCACACAATAGCAACACCGAGCCAGATGCATTTTTCCTTGTTTAAAAATGCACGGTGATTCATAGTACACGTGCACTGTGATTGGGCACTCGGGCCGTGGCTGACTCGTGTTGTGATTCATAGAAATTAAAGTCACTTGGTTAACATTGTAGTCATGGTCAGTGGCAGAGGCCAACATTGTCAGGGAATTGTGCATAATAGCCACATCGAGCCACCAGATTTAGAGCTTGTTTATACGTGCAAGTTCATGCGTAGTACATGTACACAGTGATTGCGCACTCTGACCGTGACTGACTCGTGTTGTTATCCATAGACATTAAAGTCACTTGGATAACTTTGTAATCATGGTCAGTGGCACATGCCAACTTGTCAAGGCATTGCGCACAATAGCCACACCAAGCCACCAGTTTTTCTATAACTGCAAGGTCATGCATAGTACATGTGCACTGTGATTGGGCACTCTGACCGTGGCTGACTCGTGTTTTGTTTCATAGAAGTTACAGTCAGTTGGATAACTTTGTGGTCGTGGTCAGTGGCACAGCCAATTCTGTCGAGGTATTGCGCACAATAGCCGCACTGAGCCACCAGTATTTCACCTTGTTAATACCTGCTAGGTCATTCCTGATACACGTGCAGTGTGATTGGGCATTGTGACCCTGGCTGACTCGTGTTATGACTCGTAGAAGTTAAAGTCACTTGGTTAACTTTGTGGTCATGGTCAGTGGCACAGGCCAACTTTGTCAAGGAATTGCACACACTAGCCACACCCAGCCACCAGTGTTTTACATTGTCTATAATTGCAAGGTCATGCATTGTGCACGTGCACTGTGATTGGGAACTCTGACCGTGGCTGACTCGTGTTATGATTCATAGAAGTTACAGTCACTTGGATTTCTTTGTGGATGTGGTCAGTGGCACATGCCAACTTTGTCAAGGCATTGCGCAAAGTAGCCACACCGAGCCACCAGTATTCTACCTTTTATATACCTGCAAGTTCATGCCTAGTACACGTGTACTATGATTGGGCAATCTGACCCTGGCTGACTCGTGTTATGATTCATAGAAGTTACAGTCACTTGGATAACATTGTGGTCATGGTCAGTGGCACAAGCCAACTTTGTCAAGGCATTGCACACAATAGCCACACCAAGCCACTAGTATTCTACCTTGTTTGTACCTGCAAGGTCATGCCTAGTTCACCTGCATTGTGATTGGGCACCCTGACCATGGCTGACTCAAGTTATGATTCATAGACGTTACAGTCACTTGGTAGAATTTGTGTTTACGATCAGTGGCATGGGCCAACTTTGTCAAGGAATTGTGCACAATAGCCACACCGAGCCACCAGTGTAAGACCTTGTTTATACGTTCAAGGTCATGCATAGTACACATGCATTGTGATTGTGCACTCTGACCCTGGATAACTCGTGTTGTTATCCATGAAAGTTACAGTCACTTTGCTAACTTTGTGGTTTGAGTCAGTGGCACAGGCCAACTTTGTCAAGGCATTGCCCACAACAGACGCACCAAGCCACCGGAATTTTATCTTTTTTACATCTGCAAGATCATGCCTAGTACACGTGTACTGTTTTTTGACACTCTGACCATGGCTGAATCCTGTTATGGTTCATAGAAGTTACAGTCACTTGGTTAACTTTGTGTTCATGATCAGTGGCACGGGCCAACTTTGTCAAGGCATTGCGCACAATAGCCACACTGAGCCACCAGTATTCTACCTTTTTTATACCTGCAAGATCATGCATTGTACACGTGCACTGTGATTGGGCACTCTGCCCTTGGGTGGCTCATGTGATGATTCATTAAAGTTAATGTCATTTGGTTAACTTTGGGGTCTTGGTCAGTTGCATAGGCAAAATTTGTCAAGGCATTGCGCACAATAGCCACATCAAGCCACCATTTTTTTCCTTTTTCATGCCTGCAAGGTCATTCCTAGTACACGTGCACTGTGATTGGGCACTGTGACCATGGTGGATTCGTGTTATGACTCATAGAAGTTAAAGTCACTTGGTTAACTTTTTGGCCATGGTAAGTGGCACAGGCCAACTTTGTCAAGGCATTTCGCACAATAGCCACACCGAGCCTCCAGTATTTTACCTTGTCTATACCTGCTAGGTCATTCCTAGTACACGTGCACTGTGATTGTGCACTCTGACCGTGGCTGACTCGTGTAATGACTCTTAGAAGTTAAAGTTACTTGGTTATCATTGTGGTCATGGTCAATGGCACAGGCCAACTTTGTCAAGGCATTTCACAAAATAGCCACACCAAGCCTCCAGTTTCTTAACTTTTTTAGGCCTACCACGTCATGCATAGTACACGTGCACTGTGATTGGGAACTCTGACCGTGGCTCGCTCATGTTATGATTCACAGAAGTTTAAATCACTTGGTTAACTTTGTGGTCGTGGTCAGTGGCACAGGCCAACTTTGTCAAGGCATTGCGCACAATAGCCACAACGATCCACCAGTATTCTACCTTTTTTATACCTGCAAATTCATGCCTAGTACACGTGCACTGTGATTGGGAACCCTGACCGTGGCTGACTTGTGTTATGATTCATAGAAGTTACAGTCACTTGGATAACTTTGTGGTCATGGTCAGTGGCACAGGCCAAATTTGTCAAGGAAATGCGCACAATAGCCACACCGAGCCACCAATATGTTGGCCTTGTATATACCTGCAAATTCATGCCTCGTACACCTGCATGGTAATTGGGCACTCTGACCATGGCTGACTTGTGTTATGATTCATAGAAGTTACAATCACTTGGTTAACTTTGTGGTCATGATCAGTGGCACGGGCCAACTTTGTCAAGGCATTGCGCACAATAGCCACACCGAGCCACCAGTATTCTACCTTCTCTTTTCCTGCAATATCATTCCTAGTACACGTGCACTGTGAGTGGACACTCTGACCGTGGCTGACTCGTGTAATGATTCATGGAAGTTACAGTCACTTGGTCAACTTTGTCGTCATGGTCAGTGGCACAGGCCAACATTGTCAAGGCATTGCGCGTAATAGCCATAGCGAGCCACCAGTATTAGACCTTGTTTATTCGTGCAAGGTCATTTGTAGTACAAGTGCACTGTGATTGTGCACTCTGACCGTTACTGACTCGTGTTTTTATCCATAGAAGTTAAAGTCTCTTGGTTCACTTTGTGGTCATGGTCATTTGCGCAGGCCAACTTTGTCAAGGTATTGCGCACAATACCCACACCAAGCCACCAATATTTTATCTTTTTNTTTTTATATCTGCAAGGTCATGCCTAGTACACACGTGCACTGTGATTGGGTACTCTTACTGTGGCTGACTCGTGTTATGACTCATAGAGCTTAAAGTCACTTGGTTAACTTTGTGGTCCTTGCCAGTGGCACAAGCCAACTTTGTCAAGGCATTGTGGAAAGGGTTCAAGTCACATATATCCAGTTTTTGGAACAATATAGCTGATATACCATTATCGTGCACAACATAACGTATATAAAAATGCCGCTAAAAAAAACGCACATGACAACGTCAGACAAAAAACATCGCATAGTACAGTGCCGTACATAAAATGACGCATATGCCAACATTACACAGAAAGTACTTGAGGAACCCTAATCACGCTTAAAAAATGTCATGGTCCCGCCACATACCATGTAGCATTGATGCATGACATGATTTTTTTCATTCACTATGTCTCAGACGGGTGCACCATTGCNCCAGTATTCTACCTTCTCTTTTCCTGCAATATCATTCCTAGTACACGTGCACTGTGAGTGGACACTCTGACCGTGGCTGACTCGTGTAATGATTCATGGAAGTTACAGTCACTTGGTCAACTTTGTCGTCATGGTCAGTGGCACAGGCCAACATTGTCAAGGCATTGCGCGTAATAGCCATAGCGAGCCACCAGTATTAGACCTTGTTTATTCGTGCAAGTTCATTTGTAGTACAAGTGCACTGTGATTGTGCACTCTGACCGTTACTGACTCGTGTTTTTATCCATAGAAGTTAAAGTCTCTTGGTTCACTTTGTGGTCATGGTCATTTGCGCAGGCCAACTTTGTCAAGGTATTGCGCACAATACCCACACCAAGCCACCAATATTTCATCTTTTTTATATCTGCAAGGTCATGCCTAGTACACACGTGCACTGTGATTGGGTACTCTTACTGTGGCTGACTCGTGTTATGACTCATAGAGCTTAAAGTCACTTGGTTAACTTTGTGTTCCTTGCCAGTGGCACAAGCCAACTTTGTCAAGGCATTGTGCAAAGGGTTCAAGTCACATGTATCCAGTTTTTGGAACAGTATAGCTGATATACCATTATCGTGCACAACATAACGTATATAAAAATGCCGCTAAAAAAAACGCACATGACAACGTCAGACAAAAAACATCGCATAGTACAGTGTCGTACATAAAATGACGCATATGCCAACATTACACAGAAAGTACTTGAGGAACCCTAATCACGCTTAAAAAATGTCATGGTCCCGCCACATACCATGTAGCATTGATGCATGACATGATTTTTTTCATTCACTATGTCTCAGACGGGTGCACCATTGCACTTTTATCCATGTCAAGTCCAAAACAAATGTTGTGATCCAGCATGAAGAAAGGGGTGGGCGGTTGGTTGATTTTGTTGCTACGGCTGGATGGATGGTTGCTTTTGAAATGCATGGCAGGTGAATTGTTGCTTCTCTTTTGAACCATGGACGGATTGTTGCTTTTCTTCCAAACGACGTTCGGATGAAAGTCACACTTTGTGCTTTATGGGTACGCGAGCTATTTCACCCTTGTGCAAAATCGCCACACCAAGCCACCATTATTTTACCTTTTTTATACCTGCAATGTCATGCCTACTACATGTGCACTGTGATTGGGAACTCAGACCGTGGCTGACTCGTGCTATGATTCAGAGAAGTTAAAGTCACTTCGTCAACGTTATTGTCATGGTCAGTGGCACAGTCCAAGATTGTCAAGGCATTGCGCACAATAGCCACGCCTAGCCACCAGTATTTTACCTTGTTGATACCTGCAAGGTCATGTCTTGTACAAGTGCACTGTGATTGGGCACTCTCACCGTGGCTGACTTGTGTCGTTTTACATAGAAGTTAAGATCACTTGGCTAACTTTGTGGTCATGGTCAGTGGCACATGCCAACTTTGTCAAGCCATTGCACACAATAGCCGCACTAAGCCACCAGTACTTTACCTTGTCTATATCTGCAAGTTCATGCCTAGTACACGTGCACTGACTCATGTTATCATTCATAGAGGTTAAAGTCACTTGGTTAACTATGTGGTCATAGTCAGTGGCAAAGGTCAACTTTTTTAGGGCAATCGCACAATAGCCACACCGACCCACCACTATTTCACCCTGTTTATTGTTGTTCTTCTATGCCCCGTGGCCACTGCTATGGCTTGACGGAAAGGTTGGGCATGCACTGCTCCCTTGGAGTAAGTCCCCCAAACCTTGTTGGTCGTGCAAGTCCAAGCGAGGCACCAGAAGTGTAGCGCAACGGATAGCATGTTGAACTTAGGGACAACAGGTTCTGTGATCGAGTCNCCACACCGACCCACCACTATTTCACCCTGTTTATTGTTGTTCTTCTATGCCCCGTGGCCACTGCTATGGCTTGACGGAAAGGTTGGGCATGCACTGCTCCCTTGGAGTAAGTCCCCCAAACCTTGTTGGTCGTGCAAGTCCGAGCGAGGCACCAGAAGTGTAGCGCAACGGATAGCATGTTGGACTTAGGGACAACAGGTTCTGTGATCGAGTCTTGATGTGTGCACGAGGTTTTTTTACCTTCCAGCACAGGGGAAGTTTCTTAGACATTTCTCCATGCATGAGGAGAGTGCGCCACTTGGCGGTCAGTGGATGCGCCAGTTGGCGGACTGGTGAGGTGGTGTGGAGTGACCACCCCAAAAGTGCCACTACCCACACACCTTAGAAGCCAGGCCTAGGACTATATGTACCAGGCTCATTCTTCATTCTAATTACACAATCTGGCCTTAGATGCTCCTCACAGAGTTGTCCAACTAAGGAACAGTATAAAGAAGACACTTGTTGGTCTAAGCCCCAGGAGTTAGTCTTTGACTAGCACCTCACGCGAAAGTGACCAAGTGTTAAGTGGACACAGTTGCTAGCAAGTGATTGCCTAGGAGCTGCTCCATGTGGAACCGTGATCCTGAGGGTGATATATTCTCCTAGCTGAAATGCTAGGAGCGGACGGCAGGTGCTATTGTGTCGGCCCTGTTTTCTAGTCCGTTTGCCTCAGGCCGGTTGACATTGATACCTCCATGGTCATGCCTACTACACGTGCATTGTGATTTTGCACTCTGACCGTGGCTGACTTGTGTTATGATTAATAGAAGTTTAAGTCCCTTCAATTACTTTCTGGTCATAGTCAGTGGCACATGCCAACTTTGTCAAGGCATTGCGCACAATAGTAACACCAAGCCACCAGTATTCTACCTTGTTTATACCTGCAAGGTCATGCCTAGTACACGTGCAGTGTGATTGGGTACTCTGACCATGGCTGACTCGTGTTATGATTCATAGAAGTTACAGTCACTTGGATAACTTTGTGGTCGTGGTCAGTGGCACAGGCCACCTTTGTCAAGGCATAGCGCACAATAGCCACAGCGAGCCACCAGTATTCGACCTTTTCTAGACCTGCAAGATCATGCATAGTACACCTGCACTGTGAGTGGGCACTCTGACTGTGTCTGACTCGTGTTATGATTCATAGAAGTTACAGTCACGGTTAACTTTGTGGTCATGGTCAGTTGCACAGGCCAACTTTTCCAAGGCACTGCGCAGAAAAGCCACACANCAGACAACTCCGTACAGCTCTGTACAACTTGGTACAACTCCATACATCTCTGTACACCTCCATACTACTCCGTACAAGTTTTGTACAACTTGTTATGAATCCGTACAACTCCTTACAACTCTGTACAATACCGTAAAACTCCCTACAACTCCCTCTAACTCCTTGCTACTCCGTACAACTCCACAAAATCCGTATTACTCCGTACAACTCTATGCAATTCTGTACAACTGTGTACAACTCCGAACAACTCTGTATAATACCATAAAGCTCCATACAACTCTCTACAACTCCGTACAATACCGTACAACTCCGTACATTTCCGTACAATTTCGTACAACTCCGTACAATATTGTACAACTCCGTACATTTCTGTACAACTCTGTACAACTCCGTACATCTCTGTGCAACCCCCTACAACTCCCTACAATTCTGTATGACTTCGTATGACTCCTCACTACTCCTTGCATTTCCATACACCTCCAAAAAACTCCATACAACTTTATACAACTCTGTACGACCCTGTACAACTCTGTAAGATTCTATTCAACTCTGTACAACTCCGCATAACTCTGTACAACTTTGTACAGATCACTACAANCTGACTCGTGTTATGATTCATAGAAGTTACAGTCACGGTTAACTTTGTGGTCATGGTCAGTTGCACAGGCCAACTTTTCCAAGGCACTGCGCAGAAAAGCCACACAGAGCCACCAGTATTTTACCTTGTTTATACCTGCAAAGTTATTAAAAGTACACATCAACTGTGATTGGGCACTCTGACCGTGGCTGACTCGTGTTATGTTCTGTAGAAGTTAAAGTCACTTGGTTAACTTTGTGGTCATGGTCAGTTGCACAGGCCAACTTCACCAAGGCATTGCGCATAATAGCCAAACCAAGCCACCAGTGTTTTACCTTGTCTATAACTGCAAGGTCATGCATAGTACACGTGCACTGTGATTGGGTACTCTGACCGTGGTTGACTCGTGTTATGATTCAAAAACGTTACATTCACTTAAAAAACTTTGTGCTCATGGTCAGCAGCACTGACCAACGTTGTCAAGGCATTGCACACAATAGCCACACCGAGCCACCAGTATGTTGGCTTGGTAGACTTTGTCGTCATGGTCAGTGACACAGGTCAACTTTGTCAAGGCATTGCGCACAATAGCCACACCAAGCCACTTATAGTTTACCTTTTTTAAACCTTCAATGGCATGCCTAGTATACCTGCACAAAGAATGGACACTCTGACCTTGGCTTACTCNCTGACTCGTGTTATGATTCATAGAAGTTACAGTCACGGTTAACTTTGTGGTCATGGTCAGTTGCACAGGCCAACTTTTCCAAGGCACTGCGCAGAAAAGCCACACAGAGCCACCAGTGTTTTACCTTGTTTACACCTGCAAAGTTATTAAAAGTACACATGAACTGTGATTGGGCACTCTGACCGTGGCTGACTCGTGTTATGTTCTGTAGAAGTTAAAGTCACTTGGTTAACTTTGTGGTCATGGTCAGTTGCACAGGCCAACTTTGCCAAGGCATTGCGCATAATAGCCAAACCAAGCCACCAGTGTTTTACCTTGTCTATAACTGCAAGGTCATGCATAGTACACGTGCACTGTGATTGGGCACTCTGACCGTGGTTGACTCGTGTTATGATTCAAAAACGTTACATTCACTTAAAAAACTTTGTGCTCATGGTCAGCAGCACTGACCAACGTTGTCAAGGCATTGCACACAATAGCCACACCGAGCCACCAGTATGCTGGCCTTGGTTATACCTGCAAGGTCTTGCCTCATACACATGCACTGTGATTGGGCACTCTGATCATGGCTGACTCGTGTTATGACTCATAGAAGTTCAAGTCGCTTGGTAGACTTTGTCGTCATGGTCAGTGACACAGGTCAACTTTGTCAAGGCATTGCGCACAATAGCCACACCAAGCCACTTATAGTTTACCTTTCTTAAACCTTCAATGGCATGCCTAGTATACCTGCACAAAGAATGGACACTCTGACCTTGGCTTACTCGTGTTATGATTCATAGAGATTACAGTCACTTGGATACCTTTGTGGTCGTGGTCAGTGGCACANAAAAACTTTGTGCTCATGGTCAGCAGCACTGACCAACGTTGTCAAGGCATTGCACACAATAGCCACACCGAGCCACCAGTATGTTGGCTTGGTAGACTTTGTCGTCATGGTCAGTGACACAGGTCAACTTTGTCAAGGCATTGCGCACAATAGCCACACCAAGCCACTTATAGTTTACCTTTTTTAAACCTTCAATGGCATGCCTAGTATACCTGCACAAAGAATGGACACTCTGACCTTGGCTTACTCGTGTTATGATTCATAGAGATTACAGTCACTTGGATACCTTTGTGGTCGTGGTCAGTGGCACAGGCCAACTTTGTCAAGGCATTGCGCACAATAGCCACACCGAGCCACCAGTACTCAACCTTGTTTATACCTGCAAGGTCATGCCTAGCACACATGCACTGTGAGTGATCACTCTGAATGTGGCTGAATCGTGTTATGATTCATTGAAGTTACAGTGACTTGGTTTACTCTGTGGTCATGGTCAGTGGAAAATGCCAGTTTTGTCAAGGCATTGCACAGAAAAGCCACACAGAGCCACCAGTGTTTTACCTTGTTTATACATGAAAGGTCATGCATAGCACACATGCACTGTGATTGGGCACTCTAACTGTGGCCGCCTCGTGTTATGATTCGTAGAAGTTAAAGCCACTTGGTTAACTTTGTGGTCATTGTCAGTGCCACATGCCATCTTTTTCAAGGCATTGCGCACAATAGCCACAGTGAGCCACCAATATTTTACCTTGATTATACGTGCAAGTTCATGCCTAGCACAGGTGCAATGTGGTTGGGCACTCTGACCGTGGCTGACTCATGTGATGATTCATAGAAGTGAAAGTCACTTGGTTAACTTTGTGGTCATGTTCAATTGCACACGACAACGTTTTCAAGGGATTGCACACATTAGCCACACCAAGCCACAAATTCTTTACCTATTTCATACCTGCTAGGTCATTCCTAGTACATGTGCACTGTGATTGGGCACTCTGACCGTGGCTGACTCGTGTTATGAGTCATAAAAGTTAAAGTCACTTGGTTGAATTTTGGTCATGGTCAGTGGCACAAGCCAACTTTGTCAAGGCATTTCGCACAATAGTTACACCAAGCCTCCAGTATCTTACCTTGTCTATAACTGCAAGGTCATGCATAGTACACGTGCACTGTGATTGGGCACTCTGACCGTGGCTGACTCGTGTTTTGATTCATAGAAGTTGCAGCCAGTTGGATAACTTTGTGGTTGTGGTAAGTTGCACAGGCCAACTCGCTACAACTCCATACAACTCTGTAAAACTCCGTACAACTCCGTAAAATTCCGTACATCTCTGTACAACTCCGTACATCTCCGTACAACTCCTACAACTCTGTACAGCTCCATTCAACTCTTTACAACTCTGTACAAATCGCTACAACTCCATAAAACTCAAATAGCTTTGTACGGCTCCGTTCAGCTCTGTACAACTTTGTACAAGTCTGTACAGCAAAAAACAACTCCGTACAACTCTGTAGTACTCCGTTCAAATCCGTAAAACTCCGTACAACTCCGTACAACTTAAACCAAATCCCTACAACTCCGTACGGCTCCCTACGACTCCGTACAGCTCTGCACAACTCCGTACAACTCCGTATAACTCCGTACAATTCTATACAACTCTCTATAACTCCGTCCAACTCCTTACAACTCCGTCCTACTCCATGTAACTCTGTACAACTTTAGTCAACTTGCAACAACTCCGTAGACCTCGCTACAATTCCGTACAGCTCCGTACAACTCTGTGCAACTCCGCACAACTCTGTACCACTCCCTAAAACTTTTTACAATACCGTACAACACCTTACAAATTGCTACAACTCTGCACTGATCCGTACATCTCTGTACAAATCCGTAGAAATCCATACAACACAGTACAACTTCGTACAAACCCGTACAACTCTGATCGCTACAACTTCGTACAACTTTGTACAACTCCGTATAACTCCGTACAAATCTGTACAACTCTGTACAACTCCGTACAACTCCGCACCACTCAGTGTAACTCCGTACTACTCCGTACAACCCGCTACAACTCCATACAAATCCGTACAACTCCGTACAACTCTATACAACTTCGCACAACTCTGTACGACTCCGTACAATTTTGTACAAATCCCTACAACATTGTACAACTCTGTACAACTCCGTACAGCTCCTTGCAATTTGCAACAACTCCGTACAACTCCATACAACTCCGTAAAACTCCGTACAACTCCTTACAACTCCGTACAACTTGCTACAACTCCGTATGACTCCGTACAAGTCCATACAACTCCGTACAGCTCAGTACAACTCCGTACAACTCCGTATAGCTCCGTACAACTCCATACAACTCCGTATAATTCTGTACAACTCCTTACAACTCCGTACAACTCGCTACAATTTGCTACAAAATGCTACAGCTCCGTACAACTCCGTACACGTCCGTAGAACTCCGTACAAAACCGTACAACTTTGTACAATTCCGTAAAACTCTGTATAACTCTGTACAACTCCCTACAACTCCGTATGACTCCTTACAACTCCGTACAGCTCCGTACAACTCTGTAGAACTCGGTACAAATCCGTACAACTCCATAAAATTCCGTACAACACCGTACAACTCCACATAAATCACTACAACTCCATACTCATCTGTACAGCTCTGTACAACTCCGTATAACTCTGTATAACTCTATACAACTATGTACAACCTTGTACAACTTGCTTAAAGTCCGTACAACTCCATACAACTCCGTACAACTCCGAACAACTCCATACAACTCTGTACAACTCCTTACAACTCCGTCCAACTCGGTACAGCTCCATACAACTCTGTACATTTTAATACAACTCCGTACAGCTTGCTTCAACTCGCTACAACTCCGTACAACTCCGTACAACTGCGTACATCTCAGTACAACTCTGTACAACTCTCTACAACTCTGTACAATTCCGTACAACTCCAGACAACTCCGTACAGCTCTGTACAACTTGGTACAACTCCATACATCTCTGTACACCTCCATACTACTCCGTACAAGTTTTGTACAACTTGTTATGAATCCGTACAACTCCTTACAACTCTGTACAATACCGTAAAACTCCCTACAACTCCCTCTAACTCCTTGCTACTCCGTACAACTCCACAAAATCCGTATTACTCCGTACAACTCTATGCAATTCTGTACAACTGTGTACAACTCCGAACAACTCTGTATAATACC
>SZWC01023520.1:10144-21732 GCA_023375785.1 Penium margaritaceum | reverse complement strand
AAAGCCATGCAGATAGAGAAATCAGGAGCATGGGTCTCGGCCAACATCCGCATCGCGCAATGATTCGACTCCGCATTGTCCAGGACAATGCCTGCTACTTTGTGCCCCAGCTTCCATCTGTCCCAAATCACTTCCACCAAAGCGTCGTGGATGTTCTCCGCGGACTGAGCACCCTCCAACAGGACAAAGTCCAGTACTGTGGAGTTGATATTGAAATTCTCCTCCAACCAGTGGACAGTGATGCCCAAGTACACGTCGAAGTTTTCCGCTGTCCACGTGTCCGTGGTGAAGGCCAGTCTTGACTGGATGTTCTTGAAGTAGGTCATCATCGCAGCCCGGGCTTGTGATGCAAGTGTCTTGATGTCCTTGGAGAGAGTGTGCCGCTCAACTGGCTCCACATCAGGGTTCATGCCTCGGCAGAAAATCTTCCACTCCTCCAGTTNAAATTGGCCACATCCACTCTGGCCATGTCCGTGGTGTACCTGAAATGGTGGAGGAAAAGTGGCAACAAGTTTCTTGCTGAACTGAAGATGTAGGCAAAGAAAGTGCTGGAGACTAACTCAAAGAAGGGCTGCTCAACTCAAGGTGTTTGCGGATTACCATACCTGCCAGCGCCATGACTGACTTGAATGCGAATGTCTCCAGACTGTGCAGCTGCAAGCTTCAGTCTCTTCGCTCGCCTCTCTTGAAACTGCAAGTGCAGCTTTCCGTTGGGGCACACATGCAGGTACACAGACTCATGCAGGTCTGCAATGTGCTTCAGCAAGGTGGTGGAGCCGCCGCCGCTGTACACATAGTTTGCAGTGCACCCTGGCTGGATGCACCACAACCTCCCATCCTCCTTCTTTTGGAATGTCTGCCAAACGGGAGATTTCTGCTTGCCATGTAACTCCAGGACCAAGCCGCCACAGGGAAGAGTGATTGTTTTCAACGGTGTTTCAGGTGGTGCACCCAAGGGGTCAGCTGCACCTGCGCCTTCATCCTGTGGAGTGGCTGTTGATGCTTCCTGCTGGTTGTCCTCACCCGCTTTCACAACACTCTCTCCTTCTTCATCCGCAAGCTCCACAAACTCATGTCTCTGGTCCTCCTCCACTGCCATCCTGTCCTCTATGCCTGCCCTCCACTCGTCATTTCCGCCCCCTTCATCGAGGGGGGAGTCTTTGGGGTCTTCGTTGTCCCCTTCCTCCTCCATGGCGTCACTGTCCATGTCTCTGTAGGTAACCCCTTCACGTGCTTTCCGCTTTGGTTGTCGCTTTGGTGAAACAGGGGCATCAATCACATATTGTGCTGGCAGCTGCTGCTGCTCCTTCCGCAGCGTGTTGAGAAAGTCGACGTTGAGCTGGAAGATCTCTGCCCTCATGCGTTGGGCAAGGATGCTGTCGATCGGTCTGTTGTACGACACAGCCCCAGAAATATTTCCACAAGACTGCTGTTGCTGGTTCTGCTGCTGCTGCAGCAGATGCTGCAGCAGCTGCTGCTGCTGCAGTTGCTGCTGCTGCTGCTGCTGCTGCTGCTGCTGCTGTTCATGCGGATGCTGCTGCTGCTGCTGCTGTTCATGCGGATGCTGCTGCTGCTGCTGCTGCTGCTGCTGCTGCTGCGGATGCTGCTGCTGTTGCTGCTGCTGCTGCTGCTGCTGCTGCTTCTGTTGCAATGGGCGACAAGTAGATGCTGAAACTGGGATAGCACTAACAACCTGACGCAGGAAGCCGCCGACAGAAACTCTGGGTTGGGAATGAGAGGGTGCATTTGTGGCACCAGCTGCGTCGGTTCTCACCTGGTGTGACAAACCAGGTGGAAGTGACAAGGGCGACGCGCTGGACCCCCTTTGTCCACACGGCGTGGACTGCGTTGGGGATGGAGGACGTGCACTGGCGGCCCCCAAGGGCATCGCTGGTGTGGGTCTGCCATTGCCGTTGCTCGGTGTCCCACTGCTTGTGGGAGACATAGTGGTGGCCGTTGATCCGTGCGCTATACGAAGTGACCGTGCAGGCGGTGTTTGGCTGCCTTAAAACTGTGGTTCTCCATGCACAGCTTGAAGATTTCGCGGTTTGATGAACGCGGCGCCGGTAGGGCCGCGATTCGCGGTTCGGTGAACGCGAAGCCGAAAGCTTTGCCAAATCCGAACCGCGATTCCAGGTGGACGGCTAGCAAAACGCCGGCGAGTGAGCGATGGCCGACAGTTCTTGGTCGAATCGCCTATCGATAAAAACAAGGCTGATGGGGACCACCGAATGGACGGCTGGATTCCAGGTGGAAGACAATCGCACGCAGGAATCCAGCTGGACGGCGAGCATGGCGCCGTCTAAAGCAGGCTGGATTTGTGTGCGAGATGGACGGCAGGCATGCGGCCGTCTAGGAATCGATGTGGGCATGTTTCCCACGAGGAAAGGTTTCGCAAACCGTTTCGAAGTGGGACAGGGCTAGCAAACCCTGTCCTAGCTGGACAGGGTTTGCGCACTGGTTCAGCGGTGGCGATGAACAGGCGTGCGAACCCTGTCCATGTTGGGCAGTACGTGAACCCGGGCCAACATTGGCCGGGTTCGCGACGAAGTTCATCGGCCATGCTGGCAGGATCAACTGGCTGATCGGATGCTTCTCAATCGCGAAACAATGCAACGGAGTGAAGGAAAAAAAAAGAATACGGAAAAGAAGGTCGAAACCTCTGCGCGACCCGAGTCCGAGTACGAGTTTGGACGTGGGGAGAAGCAAACCTAGGATTTGAAGAAGAAGGATAAAATTCTACCTGGACGTCGCGAGTTCTACGTCATTGATGGCAAACTCGGCCGTTTTGCGCATCTTGACTACTACATGCGCCTCGAGTCCGGGTTCGAGTCCAAAAATACTCGACCCGAGTCGGACTCGACTCGACTCGGCGCCAAGGCCTCTGACTCGGACTCGGACTCGGACCCGGCGAGTTGAACCCGGACCCGAACTCGCCGAGTCCGAGCCCAACTCGGGCGGCCGAGTCCGGGTCGAGTCGGGTCCATTTTTTTAACCCGGGTTTACCATTACCAGCCTTACCCCCCAGTGTTAGAGGTACTCGAGTACTAAAGTATAATGCTTAAGGCGCGCCTTAAGTACTAAGGCGGGTCTTAATGGTGAATAAGGCGAGTATTATTCGATCAAGGCCAGAATATTGCAGGAAAATTCAGGAAAAAAAAGTACAACATCAGCGCGATGCAACGAACACGAATATGGCAAGCAAAACATGACAAAAATTCGTACAATGTTCAATGTACAACTTTCAACATGGACCAGGCTCAAGTTGACAGGTTGCTCAGAATGAGGCCTACCGGCTATAGGATCACTCCAACAGCACAATAACCCCAGTATTCGTCATAGCAACTAGTCACCGTCATCGCCCGGTCTTGGACACCTCATATCATCAGTGTCCATGCCTCTCTACCCCCCCCTACGCCCCCCCCTTGAAAGAAAAGTTTGCGGCTAAGTCCTACAATGGTAGTCATGTTCCTGGTTTTTTCCTACAGCAACATCCTATCACTCTGCTGGACGAACTCCAGCGGCCTCATGAGACATGAGAGCACTCTGCTTTGTAGTAACACCTGTCCCTGATGTGTTCGCTCCAGCGTCTTGCGTGCCCTCTGCAGCCTCCTTCGTTGCCTCCTCACCCTCTCCAGCATCATCATCATCATCGCCGTCCTGCAAGACAAGTTGTCTGCGTGATCGTGTCACGCGCATGGTTGGCAACCCTTCAACAATGAGTGCAGCCAATTCCTTGAATGTCAAGTTTGCTGCTGCGGCGCGTGTGATGCGCGCAGGCAACAGCACAGAGTCCTGAAACTGAGCCTCGAAACCCTCGCTGACGTAGTCCTCATCATCATCCTCCCCATCCTCCTCGACTACCACATTGTTTTCCAATCCACTGGCCGCTCCCACATCGTCAAACCCATCAGCTTCATGTAGGACGAAGTCACGAGGCTCCAGATATGCGGTGTACAAATCCTGCAAGGCACGAAAAATGCGAAGTGCTGGATCATAGCCGCTTCCCACCTCTTCTGCCACGTCCACCACCTCACCCTCCTCATCACTTGTTAAGGGTATCATGGCTTTCTCGGCCATCTCAGGCTTCCTCTTTGCCAGGTTGCGCAGAATGCGCAGGTTATGGTTCACATACACGAGGTTCTCGATCCGCTTCGACAGCAACCGGTTGCGACGTTTGTTGTGGATGAGGGCGTGAGTGCTCCAGTTCCGCTCACATGCCGAGGACGTCACTGGTTGTGCGTTGAGGCGCTTGAACATGTCATACAGCTTTGGCATGCTGCGCATGCCCCACTTCATCCACCAACCTTCCGCCTTGTCGGCATCAGTCAGCGGCACTCTTGCTGCCTCCTTCAATGCATCCTCGCGCAACTTCACTGGATTGTCAAAGAGGTCGGTCACATGTGCCGGCTTGAAGACGTTCCCTGTCAGCCACAGATTTCGAAACTCTGTCCATGCAGCATCTTGTGCGCCCTGGTCGTTTGGGTACAGGCGGTTGACCAGCGCCACCCAACCGGTATGCGCAGCTGCACTGTTCGTGAAGATAGCATCCTTACCGACGTTGCGCAGGTGCAACATTCGAGCAGCCTCGTGCACTGCGCGCGTCTCTCCCATCTCAGCCCACCTTGCCTCAAAGATTGCCTTCGCCTCTCCAATGCGCGATGCGTCTGTGGAGGTCCGCGGCTCCACTCACGCATAATCCTGCACAACTTTGTTTGTTCATAGTGTTGTGGATCGTCATCAATGTCTCAGAATCCTTGTCCACAGCTCGGATGGCCGTGTACACCGGGTGCATGGAGTCGCGCACGACGCGCACATCCTTCCACCAGCTCGCATCCAGCACGAGCTTTCCAATTGCATTACGCCTTCCATGTTCATTCCTCCCGGTCACCCGTGCGCCACGCCAAGGTTCTGCGGCCACCACCTGCGCAAGAGGAGCACGCAACTCGAGGAGGCGGTCGATCATGAGGTAGTTGGTTGCAAAGCGCTTGTCCCCCAGGCGCAAAAGGCGCTTCCCATTCGCGGCGTCGTCCAGTTGTGCCGCTGCTGCGCGGTGGTTGCGAAAGTAGTCCACCACGAATGCCGTCTTCCGAACCACCTCCTCGAACCATGGCAGCTTCCGGTGCATATCCTCCAAGGCATTGTCCAGCTTATGCGCGATGCAGGAAGCGAACAGCACGTGGCGATACGAGTCTTGTGCAGAAAGTAGGGCTGCCGCTCGTTTGTTCACCGACGTCCCATCCATGACAACCTGCACAATGTGTTGTGGGCCGATCTTGTCCATTGCCTTGCGCATGAGAGCGGCAATGTACTCTGCGTCACGGGTCTTCCCTCCTGCATCATCGGAAAAGAGGAATACCGCACCGTCAATGTTCACCGCAAGCACGGCAAAGATGCCATGTCGATTTATGTCTGTCCACCCGTCACTCTGCAAGGTGCAGCCGCGTGCTTCAAATGACCGTCGGACTGGGAGTAGCCTCTCCTCCACACGCTTCCTCTCCTCACGTAGAAGACTGTTCGACACTCGCCACGGGGAGGGTGGCTTGTAGGTTTTCGGGGTTCCTGCCAAGTGCAACACCATCCGGAAGTATGGGTTCTCGACAAAGAGAAAAGATGATGCAGAGGCATAAATCATTCTCGCAATTCCCTGGTCAAGAAGCTTCATGTGTACAGCAGAAAGAGCTGCTTCGATTGTTCCACGAATCGTGGCCTGGCGAAGCACCTGGCTGCCACGCGTGGAGTATGTGGAGGCGTATGTGCCTGTCCGCATAACTCTTGGCGGCACCATCTGTGAGTAAGACAGTTTACGCTTCTGTGATGCCTGTTCCTGCTCTTCCTCTGCATCCCCACCACTCTCATCCTCGTCGTCATCGTCGGAACTCCTCGTCGCCCTCTTCCTCCGCGTCCTCACAGGTCTGCTGTCATCTGCGTCCTGCATTAGATCAGGGGAAACCAAGTCACATGCAGTGGCATAGTCATCATCAAAGCCCCCACTGTCAAACTCCTCTAAGTCTTCCCACGGCACGTATATCATGCGACCCTTCTTATCCCTCCGAATAGGCAGCAAGTTCAGAATCTTGTGTGCTTTGTCCGGAGGCCATGGCTTCTCATCCGATCCTGTGCAAAGACCGCACCCCTTTGCAGTTGGATCCCCGAAATGGGACCGAATCCTGTAGTACCCGCCTTTCACCACCTTAAGGCAATGCTTGCATTGAAATTTCTGGCTGCTAGCCAGTCCGGTACAAAACTCCCACAAAGGACCGCGATCTCTCCCCATTGTGCGCGCGTGGGCTTAGTCGTCGTGCGGGGGCGCTCGCTCGTTTGTTCGGCGCTCCATCACCCGTCGACGTTCTGCTTCAAGGAATGCACGAACAGCTTCAGGTTCAGGACTTCTGGGCTCACTCCCGGGGGACAAGGCCTGGGCTCTCCTCTTCTCTCTCCAGCGACCAGTGCGGCCTAGTCTTCGCGGCGGGTCATTGTTGATTGGAAACATTTCTTGGAGGTATGGATCCTCCCACGGTGTTGCCATCACATGGGTTGAAACATGTCCTGCACAGTGCACAAGAGCATAACCATGAGAAACATGAAACAGGAACAGAAAGCAGAAACAGAAATCTGAAACTGTGTCGCAGAAACAGAAAGCATAAACTGAAAACAGTAACAGAAAGCAGAAACAGAATGCAGGAACATGAAGCAGAAACTGAAAGCAGAAACAGAAAGCATAAACAGAAAATAGAACTGAAAGCTGAAACAGAAAGCATAAACAGAAAGTAAACAGAAACAGAACAGAAAGCATGAACAGAAAGGAAAGCAGAAACAGACAGTATAAACAGGAAGCTGGGACAAAAAGAAGAAACAGAAAGTAGAAACAGAAAGCAGAACAAGAAAGCAGAAACAAAAAAGTAGAAACAGAAAGCATAAACAGAAAGTAGAAACAGAAAGCCAGGTTGCGCAGAACAGAAAGCATAAACAGAAAGTAGAAACAGAAAGCCAGGTTGCGCAGAACAGAAAGCATGAACAGAAAGTAAAGCAGAAACAGAAAGCAGAAACAGAAAGCATAAACAGAAAGTAGAAACAGAGAGTAGGAACAGAAAGTAGAAACAGAGAGTAGAAACATAAAGTAGAAACAGAAAGTAGAAACAGAGAGTAGAAACAGAAAGTTCAAACAGAAAGCATAAACTGAAAGCAGAAATAGAAAGCAGAAACAGAATGCAAAACCAGAAAGCAGAAACAGAAAGCAGAAACAGAACAGAAACAGAAAGCATGAACAGAAATACAAGGCAGAAACAAGAAGCTGACAAATGAACCAGAAAGAGACAGCAATAGAGAATGCAGAAACTGAGTGCAAAAGTAGAAACAGATTGCAGAAAGCATAAGCAGAGATTGAGGGCAGGAAGCACTCACCAGTGCTCGTACAGGTGTGATGGCGCAGGGAGAGCCGCTGCTCCCATGCTGCCGCTGCTGTGTCGCTGACAGTGAGGAGTCCGCTGGTGTGTCGCTGACACTGACGCTGCCGCTGCTGTGTCGCTGACACTGACGCTGCCGCTGCTGTGTCGCTGACACTGACGCTGCTGCTGCTATGTTGCTGACACTGACGCCGGGAGAGCAGCTCCTCTCTCGCTGCCGCTGCTGCCCCTGCTACCGCTTACGTCGCTGGAGAGGGCTGTGCTGCTGTCGCAACTGCCGCAGCTGGCGCCCCTGCGTGACAGTGATGCCGTCGCCACTGTCGATGCTACAACAGCAGCGGCAGGCGCTGCTGCTGCGTCGGACCTGTGCTGCCGCTGCCGCCGCGTGAAACTTATATGGTGCTGCTAGTGACGCTGCTCACGCCTCTGTGTGTATGGGTCTGCCGGCGCTTCTGTGGATGCTGCAACTCTGATACATCACTTTGTGGTCGGGGGAGAGTGGACGCTATGGACGCCAGATACAAGTCAAGGAAGAAGTCGTGGACTGAACGCTGACTTTCTGTCGCGTTCAGTCACGCTTTAGTGGTCGCGCTGCTGCTCCGTGGCGCGTCGGCCAGGGTTTGCGCTTCGCCACGCAAATGATGCGCGTCGCAAAACGCGATGCGCATCATTTGCGTGGCGGTACATACCGTCCCTTCGCGGTTCGTACACTCGCGATGCGACGCGGAGTTATCCGTGCGTATCGATTTTGCGCATCGTGCGGCTTCACTCACATGAAAGAAAAAAGAAAAATCGAAAGAATAATGCAGCGACAGTGACGGGTGGCCCGTCGCTGTCGCTGCGAACCTCGCGTTCGAAAAAAGAAAAAAAAAGGGATGCGAGAATAAAACAGCGTCGGTAGTGCGCGGTCCGCAGTCCACAATCGCCGTGGACAGCGTGCCGCGGTGTGAACGCTGGGTCATTGCCGGCCAAGAACCGGCGAAGGCACCTGCCGCTAATCTTGGCAGGATCGACGGCTTACCGTCAATCCTGCCAGTGGCAGGTGCCAGCCGCGATTGTGGCTTGTAACGTTTTCGTACTATTTTCCCCGGATGAATGGACACATCCCCACGAGTCGCCAGAAGAAGCGTCACGACGTACGGTTGTCCGATTTTTATTTTTTTTACTGCAATCCGTACGTCATAAGGCGCGCCTTCTAAGGCACGCCTTAGGTACTAACGTATTAAAGGTATTGTATTCCAATAGGGCGCGCCTTATAAGAACACTGCCCCCCCCCCTTGAGGGTCAATATCGATATCATATTCATATTGACCCTGGATATCGCATCCATATCGACCCTCAATATCGATGTTGATACCAATATCGATATCGAGGGTCAATATCGATATAGTTATTGGCTCTATACAATGTTTTTGCTCACCCTGGTTGACGTTTTTTCAGTGGATGCCCAGTCTCCTCACATTTTCTGACATTTTCTGATAGATGATTCTTGCTCTTTTTGTAAAACAATGAAAAGTGATTTTATGCCCAGCTTCTGTACGTTGTGCGACACTGTTTGATGCAGAACTCTCTCACTTTCTGCATGACATTTCAACCGGAAAATTCATTCAGCTTCCGCACCTTTGTGACACTGTCCTCTCTTCTCTTGTCCTCTTGTCCTCACCCTGCTGCTGCTGCTGCTGCTGCTGAATCCATGGCCGCCACTGCTTCCTGCAGGACATTCACCTCCTGGTGAGTGCGGAGCAGCCATCAATGGATGCCAAACCCCTCAGCTCCATACTGCAAGCCAACGGCCCCCTCACAGAGACTGCTGCAGTGGCGGTCTGCTGCGCCCTGCTGTCAGCCCTACAGCACTGCCACGAGGCAGGCGTGGCGCACCGCAACGTCACTGCAAGCAGCGTGCGCTTGCTGCTGCGGCGGAGCACGTCTGTCGGGTTGGACGAGGTGACGGGCCCTTTTGGCCCGCAGCACCACCGGCAGAGAAGCGCCAAGGACGTGGACATGCACGTTGACGTGGGCGTTGGCGTGGACATGAGCTTGGGCAGCAGTGAGGCAGAGGCGGGCGGTGGAGGTGTGGAAGATCGCTTGTGCGTAGAAAGCTCGAGAGTTCTGGAGCGTCACGCAGCACACGAACAGACTGTTGAAGTGACGGGGGAGCAAGCAGGAGAGCAAAGAGGGGAGCAAGTAGGAGGGCAAGCAGGAGTGCAAGCAGGAGAGCAAAGAGGGGAGCAAGCAGGAGAGCAAGCAAGTGAGAGAGCAGGAGAGCAAAGGGGAGCAGCAATGGAAGAAGCGGCGGCGTCAGCAGCCCCTGCTTGCCCGGAGAAGGAAGTGGAGGTGATTGGAGGCGAGGGAAGAAGACGGGAAGAGCTGGTAGCTCGGGAACGAGGGAAGCCGATGGCGGACAGTCTTGAAGCAAGGGGAGAGATCGGCAATGGACATCTGCAAGAGATGAGGAGAGAGGAACAAATTGCTGAGGTTGGGAACACAGGCAGGTGCGTGGAGGGCGAGGAGGGGGAGGAGGCTTCTGTGGAGGTTCAAGGGCTGGAGCAGACCCCAGGGACAGGGTTGGCCAATGAAGTCAGTGTTGGAGTGCAAGTTGAGGAAGGGAAGGGAGAGGAGCAAGAGCCAGACAACCAGATTGAGGATGAGCAAGGGAAGGGAGAGGAGATCAATGAGGAGCAAGGATCAGAAGGAAGAGCAACCTGTGATGACGTCAGCCGAATTGAAGGAGAGCAAGCATCGGAAGTGGTTCAGGCGGTGCTCTGTGATTTCGACCATGCGGACTTCATCGTACCAGGTACGGGCAGTGCAGACTTGTGATTCTTTATGCTGCAGAAAACGCGCACTGCGACTTCAAACATCTCTCGTACACTTGGCAAAGCCATCGACAGATTCCGGCCCTGTCCGGGTCAGTGCACTGCGATTTCCACCACGCGTGGGCGTCACCGTACCAGGTGAGAGCGCGGACGGTGTTGCATGCACGCAGTCCTTTTCCCATCTACACTTGCCCGAGGATGGATGATGTTTTCTGTTTTCATCTACATTTTGGGGACATGCAGCATGCCGTCCACCCTCACTCGCACGTGGAGGAGTGGATGTATTGGACGGGCTCCGAGTCCTGAAAGCTTGCAGAGTCTGCATCTCATCAAGAGTGCGAAGAAAGGGAATGCTTTCGCAGGGGGCAGTCGACCATTGCAACGAGATCCTCTCCACCTCTCGGGTTCTATCCATTTCCCGCATACGACGCCGTTATCGTATACGATGCATTTGCCGCACACGATGCACTTAGGATGCATGTACCGCATACGATCCATTTATCGCAAACGATGCATTTCTCGCACATGATCCTTTTCTTTTGTTGCATAGTTTCCTAAACAAGGGTTTGCCTACAAATTAGCTGGGTTGCAGCACACAATGCGAAACCAAACCCACTGTTCGGGCAGCGGTTTGGTTCATGCTGGACGTCAATACTGCACAGGAGGTTGACATTGACATTGAAAATGGAGAGCCCCTTTTTCAAAGACTGGCTGACTGGTGCCAGGGGTGGATGATGACGAGGCGAATAGCGTGTCGTGTTGTTGTTTCCCCACCCCCTTCTTCAGTGGGGTTGTAAATTCTTAAACGCTTTGCAAAGCGTTTAACAATTTACAACCCTACTGGTGCCAGGGGCGGATGACGACGAGACCAAAAGCGTTCCGTGTTGTTGTTTCCCTAACCCATTCTTCAGCGCTTCCCCGCGGTCCAATCTTCCCCGCATGTTCTTCTGTCCGATGTCGGTGTTTGGCTTGCCCTCATTGGTAAGGATGACACAGGCTTTGGTAAGGAAGACGCAGGCTTTGGTAAGGACGACGCAGGCTTTGGTAAGGAAGACGCAGGCTTTGGTAAGGAAGACACACGCTTTGGTAAGGACGACGCAGGCTTTGGTAAGGATGACGCAGGCTTTGGTAAGGATGACACAGGCTTTGGTAAGGATGACGCAGGCTTTGGTAAGGATGACGCAAGCTTTGGTAAGGAAGACACAGGCTTTGGTAAGGATGACACAGGCTTTGGTAAGGATGACGCAAGCTTTGGTAAGGATGACGCAAGCTTTGGTAAGGAAGACGCAGGCTTTGGTAAGGACGACGCAGGCTTTGGTAAGGACGACGCAGGCTTTGGTAAGGACGATGCAGGCTTTGGTAAGGA
>SZWC01023519.1:12101-26752 GCA_023375785.1 Penium margaritaceum | reverse complement strand
ACACACACACACACACACACACACACACACACACACACACACACACACACACACACACACACACACACACACACACACACACACTGATACATACAACAACAGGGGCACAAGCCTCCACCTGTGTACAAACGCGATTCGCACAAGTGCACGCAATGCACAGTTGCACACGGTCGGTGGGAATGACACGACACGATACCACACAATATGACACACACACGATACCACACAATATGATACACACACGACACCACACAATATGACACGACACGATACCACACACTATGACACACACACGATACCACACAATATGACACACACACGACACCACACAATATGACACACACACGACACCACACAATATGACACACACACGATACCACACAATATGACACACACACGATACCACACAACATGGCACACACACGATACCACACAATATGACACACACACACGATACCACACAATATGACACACACACGATACTACACAGTATGACACACACACGATACTACACAGTATGACACACACACGATACTACACAGTATGACACACACACGATACTACACAGTATGACACACACACGATACTACACAGTATGACACACACACGATACTACACAGTATGACACACACACGATACTACACAGTATGACACACACACGATACTACACAGTATGACACACACACGATACTACACAGTATGACACACACACGATACTACACAGTATGACACACACACGATACTACACAGTATGACACACACACGATACTACACAGTATGACACACACACGATACTACACAGTATGACACACACACGATACTACACAGTATGACACACACACGATACTACACAGTATGACACACACACGATACTACACAGTATGACACACACACGATACTACACAGTATGACACACACACGATACTACACAGTATGACACACACACGATACTACACAGTATGACACACACACGATACTACACAGTATGACACACACACGATACTACACAGTATGACACACACACGATACTACACAGTATGACACACACACGATACTACACAGTATGACACACACACGATACTACACAGTATGACACACACACGATACTACACAGTATGACACACACACGATACTACACAGTATGACACACACACGATACTACACAGTATGACACACACACGATACTACACAGTATGACACACACACGATACTACACAGTATGACACACACACGATACTACACAGTATGACACACACACGATACTACACAGTATGACACACACACGATACTACACAGTATGACACACACACGATACTACACAGTATGACACACACACGATACTACACAGTATGACACACACACGATACTACACAGTATGACACACACACGATACTACACAGTATGACACACACACGATACTACACAGTATGACACACACACGATACTACACAGTATGACACACACACGATACCACACAATATGACACACACACGATACCACACAATATGACACACACACGATACCACACAATATGACACACACACGATACCACACAGTATGACACACACACGATACTACACAGTATGACACACACACGATACCACACAATATGACACACACACGATACTACACAGCATGACACACACACGATACCACACAATATGACACACACACGATACCACACAGTATGACACACACACGATACTACACAGTATGACACACACACGATACTACACAGTATGACACACACACGATACCACACAATATGACACACACACGATACCACACAGTATGACACACACACGATACTACACAGTATGACACACACACGATACTACACAGTATGACACACACACCTGCGAGAAGATGAGAACGCGTGAGCCTCTCTCCTGCAGCTTCGGCAGCAGCTTGTCCAGCAGCACCATCTTGCCTGCCATCCATGTGATGTGCGTATGTATGTGTGCGTATGTATGTGTGCATATGCGTGTGACAGAACAGCACATCACATGAGGCAGCAGCTTGTCCAGCAGCACCATCTTGCCTGCCGTGTGTGATGTGCGTATGTATGTGTGCGTATGTATGTGTGCGTGTGACAGAACAGCACATCACATGAGGCAGCAGATTCTTAGAGGGTTTGCAGCACGCATGACGCTTGTAAATCTTAAAGAGTGTTGGCAGCAGCATCTTGCCTGCTGTGTGTGTATGTGTGCACGACAGAACAACACACACCGTGGCGAATGGCACAGCAGTGGCTTAATGTGTTTGATGGAGTTCATGGGCTTATTCGTGAGCCCGTGAACTGCCTTGCAAAATGTTCAACAACAAACGGGGGTCCTTTCCTTGTCCTTTGGGAGGTATCGACTCACCTGCAGTGGTGATGATCATGTGGTACTTGGGGTGAGTGTAGGGAAAAGAAAACATGGTGGACATTTTGCAAGATGTTTAAGAGACGTTGTTTCCCTTGTGGAACCGTAAAGAACCTTGTTCCCTCCTCCAATTGAGGTCAAGGTCTTAGGTCAATTCGACATTGAGGTCAAGGCCAAGGTCAAGGTCGAGGTGGAAGTTGTGGCTGAGATCAATGCCTAGGTCGAGGTCGAGGTCAAAGTCGAGGTTGAGGTCAAGGTCGAGGTCGAGAGGTCGACCTGGACCTCCCTAGGAGGAAGGTCGAGGTCAAAGGTCGATGGAAGCCAAAAGATTCAAGGGTGGATCCTCCGTCCGTTTGCCTGGGAGACGCTGGGCGGCCTCGGACCAGCAGCATGGGACCTTTTGCGCCGCCTCTCGCAGATGTGCTTACAGCAGGGGCATCAGGGGGTGTCCCCAGAGGACCTCGAGGCCTGGGCCAGTAGGTCGGTGGCTTTCCTAGCCCAGCGCCTCTCCCTCGCCGGTGTTCGCCGACAGTGCGCGGTTATCCGCCGCGCATGTGTTGCCCACGGTCGCACGGATGTGGACCTTCAACACGACTTGCAGCACCGTCCACCAGCTCCGTGGCTTCAGGGGCCACTGGCTCTTTCCGACCTCTGCTACGTGGAGCCGGTGGACGCCCGTGTATAGCGGTCCTGGCCACAGGGCCTTGCCCGTAAACCCTGCTTTACTCTTCTAGGGATGTGGTATGTACCATATCTTGTTTGCGGTGGCGCGCAGGACATTGGCATCCTCCCCACCATGTGCCAAAAAAGTACTAGCTTTGAACCTCGCACACATGTGTTCCAGCTTCTCCCTCCTGACCGTGCATTCCACAATGAACGGTTTCCTATTTCTTTTCCACCCATGTGTGGGCTCCCGTGTCGAAGGGTCCATCCCATCCCAGGCATGCAAGACTGGGGATCCAGGGCTACAACATGGCTCAAAACGTCCATGCCTCCCAAAGAGACAAAGTGTTGGCGACAGGGAAGGTCGAAGGTCGAAGGTTGAAGGTCAAAGGTCAAAGGTCAAAGGTCAAAGGTCAAAGGTTAAAGGTCTAAGGCCGAAGGTCGAAGGTCGAAGGTCGAAGGTCGATCACCTGGACCTTCCCAGGAAGGTTAAGGATCGAGGGAAACTTAGTGAACAACAAACAGATGTTCTTCTCAACGTAACCCTTTTGAAGCGTTTGGGAGGTCTTGACTCACCCGCAGTGGTGATGATGTGGTCTCCAGTGATGTAGGGAGGACCGGGTTCGGCTCCTTGGAAGAGGTACGGGTGGTTGCAGCACTTGCGCAGCTGCATGGCGATGTTGAGGAGGCGCGGGGGATTGCCTGTAGCTCTGAAGCTGGTTGAAATTGAGATAAAACTAAAAAACTGCCTTGAAAAACGNGACTCACCCGCAGTGGTGATGATGTGGTCTCCAGTGATGTAGGGAGGACCGGGTTCGGCTCCTTGGAAGAGGTACGGGTGGTTGCAGCACTTGCGCAGCTGCATGGCGATGTTGAGGAGGCGCGAGCGGTCGCCGCCGCTGTTGATGATGTCGAGGTCCTTCTGCAGCAGCGCACGGTAGTACTGCTTCTGCATGGCGCTCATCCCGACCTTCAGGATCGTCTCCTTCTTTGGTGGTAGGCCCTTTTCGACGTCCGATTTGAGACGCCGCAGGAGGAAAGGGCGCAGCACCTAGAGAGAAGAACAGAAGGGGAAGAAGAAGAAACGACAGGTCAGTACAGAAGGCATAAATCCGTAGCTGTGACGGCATGCGCTTCATCGTCGACAGATGAGAGTGCTGCCTGGCACACTGCTGTGGGCTGATCGCATTCGCCAGCCCTCAGCCTGCCACAGTTCTGCCCTCAGGTCGCACCGGCGGGGCCAGTGTCTGCCACACTGCTGTGGGTTGGACACAACAGCAGCGCAGAGCACACGTCTGTCTTTCTCTTTCCCCAGCAAGAGACTCACGCCCACCTCCTCAATGCGCCTCTCTTTCCCACTCCCTCTGAATGAAAGTGGATAATGTGAGAGGGCGAACCATATGCATCATTCTACTTGAGACGAGGAGAGGGGAAAGGGCAAAGCGCGGGATCAGTACATGTGTGGGATCAGTTCATGTGTGGGTTCAGTACATGTGTGGGTTCAGTACATGTGTGGGTTCAGTACATGTGTGGGTTCAGTATATGTGTGGGATCAGTGGAAACGTTCCGTCGGAACATGAGGCAGCTCAGTACATGCGTGGGATCAGCAGCAGGCACATGGGCACAGTACGTGCATGGCCATGCATGGGCTAAGAAGAGAAAAGCTTGGAGCAATGTCTTCACCACGGCATGGTGCGTTCACATCACATCCAATCCGATGCACTGCCAAGAGACATGTTTCGCACTCCCAGCCAAACGGAGCGGCATGGCGATCGCACCAGAGAGCAATCTCCATCATTCTTCAGCCATGTGCAAATGAGCGCCTCCTCCATCACAGTACAGCCGTACAGTGAAAAGCGCATCCTCCACACTCCACGACCTCAATCTCGTTTGCTGCATTGCATGGGACTCGATGTGCGGCACACTCCACAACGTTCCCAGCGCACCCTCCAAACGCACTTGAAATCTGCAGACTGAGAAGGGCTGCACGAGTGGCAAGCTTTGCCTCCACTCCATGGGAACATTTACTCAAGTGACTGTTTGCCTCCACTCCATGGGAACAACACTGCACAGCCATGGCATTCAGCGCTGTCTTTGTGCAGCTGCTGCACAGCCATGGCATTCAGCACTGTCTTTGTGCAGCTGCTGCACAGCCATGGCATTCAGCACTGTCTTTGTGCAGCTGCTGCACGCAACCTCTTGCAGGTCGGCGTTGACCGACGTTGTAAACCAGTCAGACAGTCTGATCCAAAGAAAGAAAACCATTGGAAAATGCATGGATAAGTGCACAAAGCGCAGTGAAAAAAAAAAAAAAAAGAGGATCGGCGCACCTTGTGCAGCTGCTGCACCACCTCGTGTTGGTCCGCGTCGTCGGACAGCGCAAACCATTCGTCGAACATTTCGGCGGAGTGGAACACGTCGGGGAGTAGGAAGTTGAGAAGCGCCCACAACTCGTGCAGATTGTTCTGTGGCAAACAATCGCACACCACAGCTCGTGAGGGAGAGAGGGAGGAGGGAGGGAGAAAGGGAGGAGGGTGGATGGTAACGTCGACACGAAAGCCGAAAGGAAAGAAGATGTGATGGAGTAGAGGAGAAGGGGTGGGAGTAAGACTCGAGGTTCGTCACTGTGCAAACCATTAACACCTTGTCCTAAGAAGGGTAAGAGTAAGGCTTGAGGGGGTGGGATATCTGTGTGTGTGTGTGTGTGTGTGTGTGTGTGTGTGCGTGTGTGCGTGCGTGCGTGCGTGAGTGTGTGCGTGCATGCGTCTATGTTGCCCTCGATCTTTGNTGCTGCGTCTCACACTACCTGTGTGAGACGCAGCAGGCCGTCACTGATATGCTGTGTCACTTCCTTTCTCAACGCTGTGCAATGCCGTGGATGGCACAGTAGGAGGGGATGGAAGGTAAGGTGAAGGGCAAAGGAAAACAACAGAAGATCAGCCTCGCAAACACAGCTTGGAAATTAGAAACGGCTCTAGGACACAAACTGTCCTATGTCTGACCCTACCCATGCCCAACCCCATTCCTTTCTCCACCCCCTTCCCTCCGCTTCCCTTGCCTCCGCTTCCCTTCCCTCCCGCTGCCCTTCCCTCAGCTTCCATTTCCCTCCCCCTCATCCTCTCATCTCACTCCCTCTAATTCCATCCCCGTTTAAACTATGTTTTGCCCCACCCCTAAACTGCCCCTTCTCTCCGCCTCCCGTTCCCAACTGCTCCACCCCCCTTCCCCTTCCCTCCCCTGCCCTCACCTCCACCTCCCCCTCATTTTCTCTCTCTCCCAACAAAATCATGTTTCCCTACACCTATTACCTCCACACCTACCTAATTCAAGCCCCCTCCCATTCTCTCTCCCAGCTACAGCTTAACATCCTCCACTTCCTTCCTTGCCCCCTCACCCACACCCTTTTCCCCAAGGCCCCCGCAGCACCCTGACATCACTACTTCCTTCCCTCCTTCCCTCCCTCCCTCGCTCGCTCCCTCCCTCCCTCCCTAAATCTCATACTTTCCTCCCTCCATTCCTCCCTGCCTCCCTCCAGCAATCCCTCCCTTGATACACCCCTCCCTCTCGGCCTTTGCTCTCCCTCACTCCCTCCCAACCTCCAAAGCTTCTCCTCCCTTCCAGCTTCCATCCAGCCTTCCTCATCCCATCCACACTCCATCCCATCTAATCTCTCTTCAACCACCCAAACTTAGCCTCTCGCCCTCTCCACACCTTGCCCTCTTCAACTGAGGCTCACCCCCTCCCTCACCCTCACCCTCACCCCCTCCCTCACCCTCACCCTCACCCCCGCCCTCAACCTCTCTCTCGCCTTCGTCCCACACTTGCTGCATCTGCAATCCCAGCAGCTCACAAGTCAGGAATAACGGCGCTCACACATCCACCAGCAACTCCGGCGCCATGGCGGTGGCACCGTAGGATTGCATTTCCTTAAACGTTTTGGAAGACGTTTAAGAAACCACAACCCTACAGCTCCCTCACATCCGGCTGTGACCCAACCACCGTGGAGGTGGCACCGCATCTGGAGGTGGCAGCGGAACCTCCAGATGGGCTACCTCCTGAGAGCCCTCAGAGGTTCTACAACATCTCTGCGAGACAATGACTCAAGAGCAAAGAAGCAGCATAACACCTTATTGCACCACACGAAAGAAGACCAATCCACAACAACCACCGCAGCTGCCACTGCCGTAGCTAAGGCCGACGCTGCCGAGGCCGACACTGCCACCGATGACAACACCGCCGCCGCGGCCACCGCCGCTGCTGCCACCTCCATCACCACCACCAGGCCACCATCATCTACACCTACGTGCGCATGCACATGCACGTCCATATGCACATACACCACCTATGTGCACATGCACATGCACATGCACATGCACAAGCACATGCACATAGACCCCCTGCGTGCACATGCCCATCCCCACTCCTCCTGCAGGCCGTGCAAGAGCCCTGTGTGTACCCATGACATACGTACATACCCATGACATACGTACATAGCCATGACAAACGTACATACCCACGACACACGTACATACCCATGACATACGTACATACCCATGACAAACGTACATACCCACGACACACGTACATACCCATGACATACGTACATACCCATGACAAACGTACATACCCATGACAAACGTACATACCCACGACACACGTACATACCCATGACATACGTACATACCCATGACACACGTACATACCCATGACATACGTACATACCCATGACATACGTACGTACCCATGACACACCTATGCTGACCTCGACCTTCGACCACCTGCAGGTGGTCGAAGGTCGACCATCGTCGACCTGATCAACCTTAGAGGTCGAGGTCGACCAGCCCCTCCCAAACTTAGCCGCTGAGCAGCTAAGTGTCGGTGCGGACAGGGGGGGTTGAACCCCAGACCCCCCAGTCCGCAACCACTTGGGGAGCGAACTCACCCCCCACTTTTGGAGGGTGAGTTCGTGACCAAAACATCATCATTTTTTTTTTCTTCTTATAATATGGTTAATAGGAAACGAAGAAGAACGCCGCCCCTGACCGACACATCTGCGGGGTATAAGGGACGCCGCCACCAATGGCACATTAACGGTGGAAAAGATAAGCAGCTAAGTACCGGCAAAGACCGGTTCAAAGGCACAAAGATCTGACAGAGAGAGGGCACAAGGCAAACCGAGTCCATGTGCCAATGGAAGAACATCCTCCTCTGGCCGAGGGTCTGCAGCTGCACAGTGGATCACGCCATGGAACNGCCGCCCCTGACCGGCACATCTGCGGGGTATAAGGGACGCCGCCACCAACGGCACATTAACGGTGGAAAAGATAAGCAGCTAAGTACCGGCAAAGACCGGTTCAAAGGCACAAAGATCTGACAGAGAGAGGGCACAAGGCAAACCGAGTCCATGTGCCAATGGAAGAACATCCTCCTCTGGCCGAGGGTCTGCAGCTGCACAGTGGATCACGCCATGGAACTGTATCGCGGCACACTGGCTGCGAATGCCCGCAATGGAGACCCGCTGGGCAAGGGCAGAGACCGCCCGCTGGGCCCAATGCTCGAAAACCTCCTCCGAGCAGCGGCGCGGCCCCCGTGCTAGGCAGACTCTGGCGAGGCGGGCCAGAAAGGACCAGAAGTGGTCACCGAGGCCTCCAAGAGTCTCCCAGGCTAGCGGACGCATCTGCCGACCGCTCCCTTCCACCGCGGAGTACAGGCTCACCTTGGCCTTCTCTGCCGCAACGACTGCCAAGCCAGGCCCCGTGGCACGGACCCCATGGGGGTTCACGGTGGTGACCCACGTGAGGCCTGACTCGGGGTCAGTCAGCGTCAGATCCGACCGCGGCTCGCCCGCACCACCCGCCTGCAGGCCCTCTGCGCCTCCACTCTCCACCGTGTGAAGAAGACGGTGCTCCCGAAAGACAGCTGCTAGCTCGTCCCGAATGGCGTTGTGGACGCGCTGGATCGCGCCTCCACTCCGCCGCCTAGTAACTGCTGCCGGGTCAAGGCCGTCCATCCCCGCGAGCAGCAAGTGTGGAAGAGGGAGACCCAGCCAGAGCTGAGCGTGAAGGCGGAAGTCCGACGGGGAGAGGTATGTACGGTCACGCGGGCCAGACGGGGTGGCCTGCAGCCAGCACTGCCCCTCGTCGTCGTTGCCCAGCACCGCTGGTGGGCGTGACGCACACATCCGTTGCGTGAAGTGCACGGGCGCCCTCCCCCCTCGGCACAGTCGCAGCGATGCCGGTGCAGCTCCCCAACCTCCGCAATCCACCCCTCCCGCCGAAGAGAGTACCATAGCCAACACATACTCTGATACAAGCCTGCGGAAGAGCTCTGCTGCAAGGTCTCCACAGAGGGCAAGGCTTGGAAGACAGGCAGAGGTAGCTCCTCCTGCACCAAGTCCCAACCCGGGGCCAGATGCTCCAACGCCGACGCTGCTGGGAGGAAAGGCGCGAACTCGCTCGAGAGGGCAAGGAGCAGACTACCAGTCGCACAAGCATAGGCTAGAAGAGCACGGTCACGCGCCCCGACCAACCCATCTCACCCGAAGGCAAAGGGCAGCTGAGACTGCAAGTGGGCAAGGCGCTGTAGCTCGTAGTCCATAGACCCCACCTGTGTGGCTGGTGAAACCTGCAGAAACTGAGAACCGCATCCCAAATAGCCGTGTCGAAGCGGTGCAGGATGGACAGCCAGTTGTTGTCAGGCGGGAGTGCCCGCACACAGAAGTCCACCCCGGGGATGACGCAAAGGCGGAGCAGCAGCATGGCCGCCTGGACATCTTCCATCCGGCACAGCTGAGGAAGGCCGCGCATCTGCTCCACGAGCCACCCCTCTGCCCACCGACTCCGGAACTCAACCGAGCCCACCGGACACCCCAGAAAACCAACGCCATCTCGACGACAGGGCAAGCCTGCTAGCACCGGTGGGACAGCCGCCTCAGAGCATCGCAAGAGAAGGCACTTCCGTGGCTGGATGTGCAAACCACGGAGTGCAGCTGCCTCAGTCATGGCAGTGAAGGCGGAAGCAAGAAGCTCAGGCGGGGCTGTCACAGTCGCGTCATCCTGGAAGGCCCCTACATGCCCGTAGCAAGATCCCTGCGCACCTCTCAGCCGCTGGGTCCCTGCCTCCAAAACTGGCACCAAGGCCAAATCAAACAGTGCCGGCCCAAGGGGGTCCCCCTGGCACACACCACGGGCACTCTCCAGCACCGCCGGTGCACTGACGCCAAAGAGGAGGAGCTGTGCCGGGTGATTGTAGAACTGGCGAAGGAAGGGGATCCACGACCCCTGGCCCCGGTCGCGCACTGCCTCAAAGACCAATGCCCGCTCTACCTCGTTAAAGGCATTGCGAACATCCAGTCGAAGGAGCCAGAAGGAGGGGTTCGCTGAGAGGATAGCGCGCACACCCCGAACCAACACGCCTGCCCCCTGAGAGACCCCCACACCAAACTGGTGGGGCCGAAGAGCCGCTGTGAGCCTGGATTTGTCTCGCAAGAGAGGAAGACGACCTGCAAGACGAAGCCAAGCCTCTCCCACCGCCAACGGTCGCACACCCTCCTCTTCCGTAGCACCCTTCAGGATGGGGATGAGCCGACTGCGGCCCAAGCACTCCGCCGCCGCCCGTGGCATAGCGCCGTCAAGCATAGCCCGCAGAACCCCTGTCAAGCCCCCCAAACCACACGCAGAGTCCAGGGCAAGGTCGCGCAAAAGGTCCGAGGTCAAGCCCAAAGGGCCCGCCGCAGAACCCCGAGGTGCCTCACGTAGCGCCTCCTCCACCATCTCCTCGGTCACCCCTGCAGCTCCCCCGCCCTGGACATGAAACGACTGGACCGACTCCGGAATGGGTAGCAGGGATGGCGGGTGCCGCTCCGGCAGGACAGCCAGGGTCCGCGCCGTCCCAGCTGCCGGTGGGCGCTCCTCAAACTGCTGCATCGCTCGCGTGAGCGCGCCAGCGTGGACCAGGCTGGCCGCACGCTGACGTGCCCTCGCCGCTGCCTCCCCCTGTGCTACCGCTGCCGCCTGCCTGGTAGAGAGGCGGGCTGCCACCCATGAGCGTTGGGCCGGGCGCACCGCCTCACATGACTCCTCGAGTAGGCCAGCCCACTCGCCGACCTTAAAACGGACACATCGCTCCAACACCACGTCGTCAATGGAGCGCATGCCAGCATGGAACCGCACCTCAGAGGCACTCCGGCGCACTCGCGGGGGTGGACAGAGTGGACCCTGACGGAAGGCCGGGTCGCCCAACTGCTCCTGGAGAGAGGGGACCCTGCAGATGAGCACCTGGAAGTGGAGAAGGAGCATCCAACGGCTGCAGAGCATGTCAGGGGCGAGATCCGGCTCCAGGACCCAAGAGCAACACTGCTGGAAGAGGGCGCTCACTCGACGCCGGACAGTGCCATAGAGACGGGCTAGTACAGCGGGAGCCTGCACGGCGTGGTGCGTTATCAAGTCATCCAGGACTCCCGCCACCTGTCGGCTACCCGGCGCCTGCAGCCGTAGCGCCATCCTCGACAGGTAATCAGCAACGCCATTGAGTTCCCGGCCAATCCACTCAAAGAAGATCGGGCCAATCCCCTCAGCCACTGCTCGTGCAGCATCCTCTCGGCGCAGCAGTCGATCCACCATGACCCTCGCCGAGCCCCCCATCTGGGAGATAACCAATGGCGAGTCCCCCACAACGACAAGGCCTCATATGCCCCGCTCGCGAGCCAACTCCATACCTGCCAGGAGGGCAACATACTCAACATCGTTGTTGGTCACCTCCCCTGGTAGGCGGGACCAAGTGGAGGAAAGAGGAATCCCCTCTAGGTCGAAAAGCACCGCCTCAGCACCCCCCACTCTGGACCCAGACAATGTCGCTGCCCCATCAAAGAATACCCAGTGATGGCGGGACGGCGGAGGGGAAAGGGCAAGGGGGGGAGTGGGAGGGAGATGGGGGAGGAGGGGCAGCGGGTCAGAGGGAAGAATAAGCGAGAGGGGAGGCGCGTCCACAAGTGCAGGGGAGTGCGGGGAAAGGAGGTGAGCGGTGGAAGCGTCCAGGTCCTATAGTGGTGGGGCCTGGAGAAGATGGTTGAGGTCGGTGAGTGACAGCGAACGAGGGCGCTTGCGTCGGTACTGGCGCAACCCTCGGCTCACTGTAGCGACCGAAGACTGGGGTCCCTGCCCCGACGGAGCCCACTACATGAGGGTCCCCAGCTGCGGCTCCCCCTGTCCTAGCTGCGGAGACCACTGTTGTAACTGCTCCAGTGGCCGCTCCTCACGCTGCCGTTGATCCATCTGGAGAATCACCAGCTGTCGCTGTGGATGCACCTGCACCTGCACTCGCACCAGCACCTACAGCTGGTCGTCCCGCAACCGCAGCAGCCACACCCTTGCTGCGACGACTAAGGAAGAGAAAAGAGTATGAGAAGGGGATGCCCTAGTATCGACGGGCAAGCGTCCCAGGGCCGGGCGCTTGCCTGCAGCCCCCCCCCGGATATGTCTCCTCTGAGATCGGCTGCAGGTCGTCCCAGCGAGCTGGAGCTGCTGTAAGGAGGTCTTGCAATCCAGCCAGGAGGGGATGAAGTCGATCGGACCAACCAGAGGGGAGATCGGCCAGAGGCGCCCTCCTCGGCCGGGCGGAGAGGGAAAGCGGCTGTGAGCAGAGGTGCATCTGCCGAGCAGGTTGCCGCTGCAGCAGCAGCTGCTGCTACTGCTGCTGCTGCTGCTGCGACTGCTGTAGCGGCTGGATCCGTCGCAGCTGCTGCTCCTACTGCGGCTGCTGCTGCGGCTGCTGTGACTGCTGCTCCTGTTGAAGCTGCTGATGCTGTAGCTGCTACTGCGGCAGGAACCGCTACTGCTGCTGCTGCTGTTGCGGCAACTGCTGCTGCTGCAGGGGAGGCTGCTGCTGTAGGTGGTGCGGCCGCTGCTGACCCTGGGGTCGCTGCTGCTGCTACTGCTGCTGCTGCGAGGGCTGCCCCGGGGCAAGGGGGGGCAGCCAGCCCACCTAACGTGTCGGCGGGTGCTGGACCTGTTGCTGGTGCTGAGAGGACACCGTCCGACTAGGAGGCCCATGCGGGATGGGCAAACGGCTATCCAGCTCCTCCAGATCCAAATCGAGGCACCAACCGAGCTGGAGCGCGAGTCGACGCTCCTTCGGGCGGAGCCAAATCCGACCCAATAGGAGGTTCAACTTCGCGCGCTACGCTGGGACCCCGCGTAGCTCCCAGCGAATCGGGCCAGCTAGGTCAGCCAACCCACCAGGAAGAGGGACGAGAGGGTCCCGCCGTCTGGCGTCACCCCGGGCGTCCACGGCGCGTGGGGCCAGGGTGGACTGCTGCTGTGTGCCAGGCTCAAGCTGGTCCGTCGCGGGTGGGGCAGAAGAGGGGGAGGGTAGCCGGGGGGGGCGCCTATGGCCCCCTGTAGAGGCTGGCCAACGGTCTCCGGTGCAGGCGCCTCCAAGGCCGCACCAAGGCGACGCTTGAGGCCAGCCAGGCGGTCAAGGAGAGTCTGCTGCTGCTGCTGATGCTGTCGCTGCTGCTGCTCCAAACGGCTGATGCCCTCAAGAACTTGGGAAAGGAGGGAGATGGGGCCTGCGCGGTCGGCGTCGCAAGCCTGGAGCAGCGGCGGCTGGCGCTCCTGGAGATGCTGCTGCTCCTGAAGGAACTGCTGCTGTTGTCCCTCCAAGCGACGGAGGACCGAGAGCACCTCCGAGAGGACGGGCCCAGGGAGGGCGGCACCCGAGCCAGATGCGCCCCCCACTCCCTCCGCCTGGCTGCGGCGAAGGGCCGTGTGCAGCTCGGGCAGTTGTACGGTGAGGGCGGAGTATAGCGCTGTGCCAAGTGCAGCTGAGGCCTCCTGGACCTGGTCCTGCCTACCAGTCCAAGACTCCTCTGTCCAATCGCGGAGGAGCGCGGACGAGAGGGTCCCCATGGCCTCGTCATGGGACGCGGCGGCACGCGCACGCGCCGCCGCATCTGTAGCTGCCTGCCCGGCAAGACTCGCCGTCCTGTCTAGAGACTCGTAAGCTAACGAGGTGTCGGCCCGGAGGGAGGCCATCTCACCCCCCAGGTGCTGCTGAACCTCCCTCAACTCCGAACGAAGGACCTCCATACCTAGGACCTGCGCCCCCTCTACTCTCGCTACCGTCGTACGGAGCTGCCCGAAACTACGGGACAAGTAATCCGCTAGATCCTGGGAGAACCTACCCAGGAAAGACGAAGTCTGGCCCTGAAGGCCGTGCACATCCCCAACGCTGGCGACCACCGCCATCAGCTGGTCGTGAGCCTGCTGGAGGACCGTGGATAACCCACTGCGCACAGAGGCCGGCGCAGCAGGAGCAGCCGGGACAGAGGAGACCGGGACGAGAGCGGGGCTGCCCGGACCACTAACCGCCAGCCTGGTCCCCTGCGCGCTCCGGACACGAGACGAGTGCTCCGACCATTGCCCGAGGGTGTTGGGCTGCATGTCGACATCCGGGGGATCGGAGGGTGACGAGGCCATGACGGGAGGGGGGAGAGGGCCAAGGTGGGGAGACGGGGGGAGGGGAGCGAAGGAAAGCCGCGAGGGGGTGAAGGCGGCCAAGGTGGGGTGGCAGAGGGCCAGGAGAGGACGGGAGAGGAGGGGGTGTCCGAGGGAGAGGCCAAGG
>SZWC01023518.1:8500-23981 GCA_023375785.1 Penium margaritaceum | reverse complement strand
AGAGAGAAAGAGAGAGAGAGAGAGAGAGAGAGAGAGAGAGAGAGAGGGAGAGAGGATGAGAGGAGGTGTTAACGTTGCACGCAAAGTGTACACAGGGTTATGTACTACACCTTTAGTGTTAACATTTTTTTATAATGTGCGTAGTGTCCACAAAAACCCAACCAAAGCACAATGCAACGACCAAATAATGGAGTATATTTGTGTTTTAGTTGACTGTATGAAAAAAGAGGAGCCTGTGGATGATATGAATGGAAGACCATATGATATGTTGATTTTTGGTAATGGCTACTTTTCTCAATGAATCACATATCATATGCACAGACTTTCATTTGTGCTTGTTACATTCATTCATTTTCACCAAAAAAAATTGTACAACCTTAACGTACAACATTGTGAAAACGTTGTCTTATGAGCACGTGTTGTCTTTAAAATGTTATGAAGGACGAGTAGTAGACTTGCCTTTTCATGGACCATAACTCAAGTTGTGACTACTGTGTTATGCTTGCCATACCATCTTCATATTGGTTGGAACATTCCCTTGCCTCATGATGTGCCCCTATCTCACTTCTCACATTATTTTAAAATCATGTGGGATACACATCCTACTTGTCAGCTTGAAGTTGGGTTATCCTTCCTAGTTGCGCCCTAGTTGCGCCCTAGTTGCGCCCTAGTTGTGCCCTACTTGCACCCTAGTTGCGCCCTAGTTGCACCCTAGTTGCGCCCTAGTTGCGCCCTACTTGCGCCCTAGTTGCGTCCTACTTGCGCCCTAGTTGCGCCCTAGTTGCGCCTAAGTTGGGCACTAACTACGGCCTAGTTGCGCTCTAGTTGCACCCCAATTGCGCCCTCGTTGCGTCCTACCCTACTGATTCTTGATTTCGATATTAATGTTTTGACGTGTCGATGGTTTTCGTCGATTTTTTGAACGAATTCATAGGATACGCAAAATAATTTGAAAATGAATTCGTCGATTCAAAGAGTCTATGCAAGAGTTTTGCATTTCTGGGTGTGTGGCAGTGTCCTATTCTGTTTGGGCTTGGTTTTGTGTTGACTGTCGTACTTTGTGAGAAAATCGTTTCGACGAGACTTCACGTTCGTGGAATACCGAGATGTGCTTGCCGAAGACATATCTTTCGCTTTATCGTTACTGACACGTGTGCACTCCACATTCGCTTATAGAGAAGAATGGAATTCAAACACTCCAACATGGAAAGTCTGGGTTTGAAATTGAATATTTGAACATGGTCAAGAAATCATACATGTCACACCACCTCGTCCTCCTCCTCCATGGGCTCATCGTGAAACAAAAGCTGACCCGCATATGGAGCGGCCTCACTCCAGAGCGGCCTCGCTCAGGACGCGCTGCAGTGCGGATTCTATGTGTCGAGGACGAGGAGGAGAGAATCTTCGCCCTCGCGGACACCAAGTGCTGCGCAAGTCCGTTTGTAGTACGGAGCTGGACGTGGCGGAGGGCCCTGACGCGCTGCATGGTGTAGACGGCGAGCGCGTTCCTCCGGCGAAACCACCTTCAAGAAGGGGTCCGTGACTGTACACTGAAAGTAGGAGGACGTGAGTAGGTTGTTAGTACGGTTGGTGCTGGTAGTGAATAAATCCCACACCTTTAATGTGAAGCTCTCCCGTGTCGACCACGCACTGAACCGCCGCTGCACTTCAGTGCGCTGTCGACACGAGAGCACCGGCAAGAGCAGCAAAGTTGCAGACCGTTGTAGGTGGCAAAATTCGACGACACTGACCGTTAGTACGAGTAATTCGCGCGTGCGTGCGGCAACGGACACTACAAGCTACCGTTGCCGATAGGACGATCACCGAAATCACGGATCAGGGAATTATCGAGCTAGGCCCGTCGCCGAATCTAAGAGACCATGGCCCTTTTTTGAACGAATGTAAAGAGAACAGGAATTAATTTGAACCCGGTTCTTTTTAGCCAAAATTAAGGATCATTAAATTCACGTCAACAAAAAAAATCAAAATTAAAAATCACTACGATAGTTGCGCCCAACTTGCGCCCTAGTTGCGCCCGACTTGCACCCTCGTTGCGCCCTAGTTGCGCCTCAGTTGGGCACTAGCTACGCCCCTCTTGCGTCCTAGTTCTGCCCTAGTTGCGCCCTAGTTGCGCCCTACTTGTGCCCTACTTGCACCCTAGTTGCGCCCTAGTTGTGCCCTAGTTGCGTCGTACTTGTGCCCGAGTTGCACCCTAGTTGCGCCCTAGTTGTGAATTACTTACGCCCTACTTACGTCCTAGTTGAGCCGCAGTTACGCCCTAGTTGCGCCCTAGTTGCGCCCTACGTACGCACTCTTTGCGCCCTAATTGTGCCCTAGTTGCGCCAAAGTTCCGCCCTACTTGCGCCCTACTTGCGTCCTAGTTGCGCCCTAGTTGCACCCTAGGTGCGATCTACTTGCGCCATACTTGCACCCTAGTTGCACCCTAGTTGCGCCCTAGTTGCGTCCTAGTTGCACCCTACTTGCACCCTAGTTGCACCCTACTTGTGCCCTAGTTGCGTCCTAGTTGCGCCTGAGTTGGTCACTAGCTACGCCTTACTTGCGCCCTACTTGGGCCCTAGTTGCGGCCTAGTTGTACCCTAGTTGCGCCCTACTTGCGCCCTACTTGCGCCCTAGTTGCGCCCTACTTGCGTCCTAGCTGCGCCCTAGTTGCGCTTCAGTTGGGAACTAGCTACGCCCTAGTTGCGCCCTAGTTGCACCCTAGATGCGCCCAAGTTGCACCCTAGTTGCGTCTCAGTTGGGCACTAGCTACGCCCTAGTTGCGCCCTTCTTGCACCCTACTTGCGCCCTAATTGCACCCTACTTGCGCCCTAGTTGCACCCTAATTGCGCCCTAGTTGCGCCCAAGTCGCGCCCTAATTGTACCCTAGTTGCGCCTCAGTTTGGCAGAAGCTACGTCCTAGTCGTACTTTAGTTGCGCCCTAGATGTGCCCTACTGTTGCCCTATTTAAGTCCTAGTTGCGCCCTACTTGCACCCTAGATGCGCCCAAGTTGCACCCTAGTTGCGTCTCAGTTGGGCACTAGCTACGCCCTAGTTGCGCCCTACTTGCACCCTAGATGCGCCCAAGTTGCACCCTAGTTGCGTCTCAGTTGGGCACTAGCTACGCCCTAGTTGCGCCCTACTTCCACCCTAGATGTGCCCTAGTTGTGCCCTAGTTGCGCCCTACTTGCACCCTAGTTGCACCCTATTTGCGCCCTAGTTGCGCCCTAGTTGCACCCTAGTTGCGTCCTAGTTCGGGACTAGCAATGCCCTATTTGTGCCCTTGTTGCACCCTAATTGCGCCCTAGTTGCGCCCTACTTGCACCCTAGTTGCACCCTATTTGCGCCCTAGTTGCGCCCTAGTTGCACCCTAGTTGCGTCCTAGTTCGGGACTAGCAATGCCCTATTTGTGCCCTTGTTGCACCCTAAATGCGTCCTAGTTGCACACTACTTGCGTCCTAGTTGTGCCCTAGTTGCGTCCTACTTGTGCCCTAGTTGTGCCCTACTTGCACCCTAGTTGCATCCTAGTTGTGTCCTTGTTGCGTCCTACTTGCGCCCTACTTGCGCCCTACTTGCGCCCTAGTTGCACCCTAATCGTGCCCTAGTTGCGCCCTGCTTTCGCCCTACTTGCGCCCTACTTGCACCATACTTGAACCCTAGATGCACCCTATTTTTTCACTAGTTGCGCCCTAGTTGCGCCCTAGTTGCACCCTAGTTGCGCCATAGTTGCGGCCTAGTTGCGCCCTACCTGCGTCCTACTTGCGCCCTGCTTGCGCCCTGCTTGCGCCCTAGTTGCGCCCTAGTTGCGCCCTAGTTGCACCCTAGTTGCGCCATAGTTGCGGCCTAGTTGCGCCCTACCTGCGTCCTACTTGCGCCCTGCTTGCGCCCTGCTTGCGCCCTAGTTGCGCCCTAGATGCGCCCCAGTTGCACCCTAGTTGCGCCCTAGTAGTGCCTCAGTTGACCACTAGCTACGCCCTTTTTGCGCCCTAGCTGCGCCCTAGTTTGTTCCATACTTCCGCCCTACTTGCGACGTACTTGCGTCCTAGTTGCGCCCTACTTGCGTCCTAGTTGTGCCCTACTTGCGCCCTACTTGCGCCCTAGTTGCACCCTAGTTACGCCCTCGTTGCGCCCTACTTGATCCCAACATGCACCCTACTTGCACCCTAGCTGCGTCCTAGTTGCGCCCTAGTTGCGCCCTATTTGCGCCCTAATTGCGCCCTAATTGGGCCCTACTTGCACCCTACTTGCGCATTAGTTGCGCCCTACTTGCTCCCTACTTGTACCCTAGTTGCACCCTAGTTGCGCCCTAATTGCGCCTTTGTTTGGCACTAGCTACATCCTAGTTGCGCCCTATTTGTGCCCTACTTGCACCCTACTTGCACTCTACTTGTGCCCTACTTGCACCCTAGTTGCGCCCTAGTTGCGCCCTAGTTGCACCCTAGTTGCGCCCTAGTTACGCCCTAGTTGCGCCCTACTTGCGCCCTACTTGCACCCTACTTGCGCCCTAGTTGCACTCTAGTTGCGCCCTAGTTGCGCCCTTCTTGTGTCCTACTTGCGCCCTACTTGCATCCTAGTTGCGCCCTAGTTGCGACGTAGTTGCGTCCTACTTGCGCCCTACTTGCGCCCTACTTGCACCCTAGTTGCGCCCTAGTTGCGCCCTAGTTGCCCCCTAGTTGCGCCCTAGTTGTGCCCTAGTTCCGCCCTACTTGCGCCCTAGTTGTGCCCTAGTTGTCCCTACTTGCACCCTACGTGTGTCCTACTTGCACCCTACTTGCACCCTACGTGTGCCCTAGTTGTGTCCTAGTTGCCCCTACTTGCGCCCTTCTTACGCCCTACTTGCTCCCTAGTTGCGCCCTAGTTGCGCTCTAGTTGTGCCCTGGTTGCGCCCTCGTTGCAACCTAGTTGCACCCTAGTTGTGCCCTAGTTGCGTCCTAGTTACGCCCTACTTGCGTCCTAGTTGCACCCTACTTGTGCCCTAGTTGCGCCCTACTTGCGCCTTAGTTGCGCCCTAGTTGCGTCCTAGTTGCGTCCTACTTGCACCCTACTAGCACCCTACTTGCGCCCTACTTGTGCCCTAGTTGCGCCCTACTTGCGCCTTAGTTGCGTCTCAGTTGAGCATTAGCTACGCCTTAGTTGCGCCCTAGTTGCACCCTAGTTGCGCCCTACTTGGGTCTTACTTGCGACCTACTTCCGCCCTAGTTGCGCCCTACTTGCCTCCTAGTTGTGCCCAACTTGCGCCCGACTGGCACCCTAGTTGTGCCCTAGTTACGCCCTAGTTGCGCCCTAGTTGCACCCTACTTGCGCCCTACTTGCGCCTTAGTTGCGCCCTACATGCTCCCTTCTTGTGCCCTAGTTGCGCCCTAGTTGCGTCCTAGTTGAGCCTCAGTTTGAAACTAGCTACGCCCTAGTTGCGTCCTACTTGTGTCCTACATGCGCCCTACTTGCGCCCTTGTTGCGCCCTAGTAGCGCCCTAGTTGCACCCTACTTGCGCCCTACTTGCACCCTACTTGCGCCATAGTTGCGCTCTAGTTGCGCCCTAGTTGTACCTCAGTTGGGTACTAGCTACGCCCTAGTTGCACCCTAGTTGCACCCTAGATGCACCCTAGTTGTGCCCGAGTTGTGCCCTACTTGCGTCCTACTTGTGCCCTACTTGCGCTCTACTTGCGCCCTAGTTGCGCCCTACTTATGCCCTACTTATGCCCTACTTGCGCCCTACTTGCACCCTAGTTACGCCCTAGTTACGTCCTACTTGCACCCTACTTGCTCCCTAGTTGCACCCTAGTTGCACCCTAGTTACGCCCTAGTTGCACCCTATTTGCACCCTAGTTGCGTCCTACTAGCGCCCTAGTTGCACCATAGTTGCGCTTTACTTGCGCCCTACTTGCGCCCTACTTACGCATACTTGCGCCCTAGTTGCGCCCTACTTGCGCCCCAGTTGCGCCCTATTTGTGCCATAGTTTCGCCTCAGTTGGACACTAGCTACGACCTAGAAGCGCCCTAGTTGCGCCCTAGTTGCACCCTACTTGCGCCCTACTTGCACCCTACTTGCGCCCTAGTTGCACCCTAGTTGCGTCCTAGTTGTGCCCTAGTGGGGTCTCATTTGGGCACTAGCTACGCCCTAGTTATGCCCTATTTGCGCCCAAGTTGCGTCCTACTTAAGTCCTACTTGTGCCCTTCTTGCGCCCTAGTTGCGTCCTAGTTGTGCCCTAGTTGCGCCCTAGTTGCACCCTAGTTGCACCCTAGTTGTGTCCTAGTTGCGCCCTAGTTGCGCCCTACATGCGCCCTACTTGCGCCTGTGCCTGCGCGGAGGCACAGGCACAGGCGCGGAGGTGTAGGCGCAGGCACGGAGGCGCAAGTGCAGGCGCAGAGGCACAGCGCTATCGCGGAGGCGCAGGCGCGGAGGTGCAGGCGCGGAGGCGCAGGCACAGGCGCGGAGGTGTAGGCGCAGGCACGGAGGCGCAAGTGCAGGCGCAGAGGCACAGCGCTATCGCGGAGGCGCAGGCGCGGAGGTGCAGGCGCGGAGGCGCAGGCGCTGAGGTGCAAGCACAAAAGCGCAGGTGCGGAGGCGCAGGAGCAGGCGCGGAGGCGCAGGCGCGGAGGTGCAGGCGCGGAGGCGCAGGCGCGGAGGCGCAAGCGCGGAGGAGCAGGCGCGGAGGCGCAGGCGCGGAGGTGCAGGCGCGGAGGCGCAGGCGCTGAGGTGCAAGCACAAAAGCGCAGGTGCGGAGGCGCAGGAGCAGGCGCGGAGGCGCAGGCGCGGAGGTGCAGGCGCGGAGGCGCAGGCGCGGAGGCGCAAGCGCGGAGGCGCAGGCGCGGAGGCGCAGTCGCGGAGGGGCAGGCGCAGAGGCGCACGTGCAGAGGGGCAGGCACGGAGGCACAAGCACGGAGGCGCAGGCACTGCGGCACAGGCACGGAGGCGCAAGCGCGGAGGCGCAGGCGCGGAGGCGCAGTCGCGGAGGGGCAGGCGCAGAGGCGCACGTGCAGAGGGGCAGGCACGGAGGCACAAGCACGGAGGCGCAGGCACTGCGGCACAGGCACGGAGGCGCAAGCGCGGGGGTGCAGGAACAGGGGCGTAGGCACGGAGGCGAAGGCACGGAGGCGCAGGCGCGGAGGCGCAGGCGCGGAGGCGCAGGCGTGAAGGCGCAAGCGCGGAGGCGCAGGAGCGGAGGCGCAGGCGCATAGGCGCAGGCACAGAGGCACAGGCGCGGAGGCGCAGGCGTGGAGGTGCAGGCGCGGAGGCACAGGCACGGAGGCGCAGGCACGGAGGCGCAGGCGCGGAGGCAAAGGCGCAGAGGCACAGGACAGAGGTGCAGGCACGGAGGCACAGGCACGGAGGTGCAGGCGCGGAGGGGCAAACACGGAGGCGCAGGCGCGGAGGCAAAGGCGCAGAGGCACAGGACAGAGGTGCAGGCACGGAGGCACAGGCACGGAGGTGCAGGCGCGGAGGGGCAGACAAGGAGGCGCAGGCGCGGAGGTGCACGCACGGAGGCGCAGACACGGAGGCGCAGGCGCAGAGGCGCAGGTGCAGGCGCGGAGGCGCAGGCGCGGAGGCGCAGGCGCGGAGGCGCAGGCGCGGAGGCGCAGGCACGGAGGCGCAGGCGCAGGCGCAGGCACGGAGGCGCAGGCGAAGGCGCGGAGGCAGAGGCGCAGGCACGGAGGCACAGGCGCAGGAACGGAGGTGCAGGCGCAGGCGCGAAGGCGCAGGAACAGAGGTGTAGGCGCGGAGGCGCAGGCGTGGAGGTGCAGGCGCGGAGGCACAGGCACGGAGGCGCAGGCACGGAGGCGCAGGCGCGGAGGCAAAGGCGCAGAGGCACATGACAGAGGTGCAGGCACGGAGGCACAGGCACGGAGGTGCAGGCGCGGAGGGGCAAACAAGGAGGCGCAGGCGCGGAGGTGCACGCACGGAGGCGCAGACACGGAGGCGCAGGCGCAGAGGCGCAGGTGCAGGCGCGGAGGCGCAGGCGCGGAGGCGCAGGCGCGGAGGCGCAGGCACGGAGGCGCAGGCGCAAGCGCAGGCACGGAGGCGCAGGCGAAGGCGCGGAGGCAGAGGCGCAGGCACGGAGGCACAGGCGCAGGAACGGAGGTGCAGGCGCAGGCGCGAAGGCGCAGGAACAGAGGTGTAGGCGCGGAGGCGCAGGCACGGAGGCGCAGGCGAAGGCGCGGAGGCAGAGGCGCAGGCACGGAGGCACAGGCGCAGGAACGGAGGTGCAGGCGCAGGCGCGAAGGCGCAGGAACAGAGGTGTAGGCGCGGAGGCGCAAGCGTGGAGATGCAGGCACGGAGGCGCAGGCGCGGAAGCACAGGGGCGGAGGTGCAGGCGCAGGCGCGAAGGCGCAGGAACAGAGGTGTAGGCGCGGAGGCGCAAGCGTGGAGATGCAGGCACGGAGGCGCAGGCGCGGAAGCACAGGGGCGGAGGTGCAGGCGGAGGCGCGGAGGCGCGAAGTGCAGGCAGAGGCGCGGAGGCGCAGGCGGAGGCGCGGAGGCGCAGGCGAAGGCGCGGAGGCATAGGTTCGGAGGCGCGGAGGTGCAGGCGTGGAGGCACGGAGGTGGAGGCGCGAAGGTGCAGGCGTAGGTGTGGAGGCACAGGTGCAAGCATGGAGGTGCAGGTGCAGGCACGGAGGCGCAGGCGCAGGCGCGGAGGCGCAAGCGCAGGCGCGGAGGTACAGGTGCAGACGTGGAGGCGCAGGCGCAGGTACGGAGGCGCAGGTGCAGGCGCGGAGGAAGAAGCGCAGGCGCGGACTAAGGCACAACTAGGGCGCAAGTTGGACGCAACTAGGGTGATAGTAGGGCAAAACCAGGACGCAACTAGGGCGTAACTAGGGTGCAACTAGGGTGCAACTAGGGGGCAACTAGGGCGTAGCTAGTGCCCAACTGAGGTGCAACTAGGGCGCAAGTAGGGCGCAACTAGGACGCAAGTAGGGCGCAAGAAGGGCGCAACTAGGGTGCAACTAGGACGCAACTAGGGCATAACTAGGGCGTAAGTAGGGCACAGCGAGGGCACAACTAGGGCGCAACTGGGGCGCAAGTAGGGTGCAAGTAGGTCGCAAGTAGTGCGCAACTAGGGCGCAACCAGGGAGCAACTAGGGCGCAACTAGGGCGCAACTGGGGCGCAAGTAGGGTGCAAGTAGGTCGCAAGTAGTGCGCAACTAGGGCGCAACCAGGGAGCAACTAGGGCGCAACTAGGGCGCAACTAGGGCGTAGCTAGTGCCCAACTGAGGCATAACTAGGGCGCAACTAGGGCGCAACTAGGATGCAACTAGAACGCAAGTAGGATGCAAGTAGGACGCAAGTAGGGCGCAACAAGGACACAATTAGGGTGCAACAAAGGCGTAGCTAGTGCCCAACTGAGGTGCAACAAGGGCAAAACTATGGCACAACTAGGGCACAACTAGGGTGCAAGTAGGGCGCAACTAGGGTACAAGTAGGGCACAACTAGGGCATAACTAGGGTGCAACTAGGGTGCAACTAGGGCGCAACTAGGGCGTAGCTAGTGCCCAACGTGAGGTGCAAGTAGGGCGCAACTGGGGTGCAACTAAGGAGAAACTAGGGCGCAAGTAGGGCACAACTAGGGCACAAGTAGGGCGCAAGTAGAGTACAAGTAGGGCGCAAGTAGGGCGCAACTGGGGTGCAACTAAGGAGAAACTAGGGCGCAAGTAGGGCACAACTAGGGCACAAGTAGGGCGCAAGTAGAGTACAAGTAGGGCGCAAGTAGGGCGCAACTAGGGTGCAACTAGGGCGTATGTATGGGGTAACTAAGGCGCAAGTAGGGTGCAACTAGGGCGCAACTAGGGTGTATTTAGGGTGCAAATATGGTACAAGTAGGGCACAACTAGGGTGCAACTAGGGCGCAACTAGGGCGCAAGTAGGACGCAAGTAGGGCACAAGTAGGGTGCAACTAGGGCGCAACTAGGGTGTATTTAGGGTGCAAATATGGTACAAGTAGGGCACAACTAGGGTGCAACTAGGGCGCAACTAGGGCGCAAGTAGGACGCAAGTAGGGCACAAGTAGGGTCCAACTAGGGTGCAACTAGGGCGCAACTACGGCGCAAGTATGGCGCAAGTAGGGCGCAACTAGGAAGCAACTAGGGCGCAACTAGGGTGCAGCTAGAGTGCAACTAGGACGCAACTAGGGCGTAGCTAGTGCCCAACTGAGGCGCAACTAGGGCGCAACTAGGGCGCAACTAAGGCGCAACTAGGGTGAAACTAGGGTGCAACTAGGGCGCAACTAGGATGCAACTAGGGCACAACTAGGTCGTAGCTAGAGCCAAACTGAGGCGCAACTAGGGCGCAACTAGGGCACAACTAGGGCATAACTAGGGTGCAAGTAGGGCGCAAGTATGGCGCAAGTAGGGCACAACTAGGGCACAACTAGGGTGCAAGTAGGGCGTAGTTAGTGTCCAACTGAGGCGCAACTAGGGCACAACTAGGGCGCAACTAGGGTGCAAGCAGGGCACAAGGAGGGCGCAAGTAGGGCGCAACTAGGGCACAACTAGGACGCAACTAGGGCACAAGTAGGGCGCAAGTAGGGCGCAAGTAGGGTGCAAGTAGGGCACAACTAAGGCGTAACTAGGGTGCAACTAGGGCGCAAGTCGGGCGCAACTAGGGAGCAAGTAGGGCGCAACTAAGGCACAAGTAGGGCCCAAGTAGGGCGCAACTAGGCTACAACAAGGACGCAACTAGGGTGTAACTAGGGCGGATCTAGTGCTCAACAGAGGCGCAACTTTGGCGTAACTAGGGCGTAAGTACGGCGCAACTAGGGCGCAAGTAGGGCGTAACTAGGGCGCAAATAGGGCACAACTAGGGCGCAACTAGGGCAAAGCTAGTGCCCAATTGAGGCACAACTAGGGCGCAACTAGGGCGCAAGTAGGACACAACTAAGGTGAAAGTAGGGCGCAAGTAGGGCGCAAGTAGGTCACAACAAGGGTGCAACTAGGGTGCAACTAGGGCGCAACTAGGGCGCAACTAGGGTGCAGCTAGGGCATAGCTAGTGCCCAACAGAGACGCAACTAGGGCGCAACTAGGGTGCAACTAGGGCGCAAGTAGGGTGTAACTAGGGCGCAAGTAGGGCGCAACTAGGGTGCAGCTAGGGCATAGCTAGTGCCCAACAGAGACGCAACTAGGGCGCAACTAGGGTGCAACTAGGGCGCAAGTAGGGTGTAACTAGGGCGCAAGTAGGGCGCAAGTAGGGCGCAACTAGGGCGCAACTAGCGCACAACTAGGGCGCAACTAGGGCGTAGCTAGTACCCAACTGAGGCGCAACTAGGGCGCAAGTAGGGCGCAACTAGGTTGCAAGTAGGGCCCAACAATGGCGCAAGTAGGGCGCAAGTAGGGCGTAACTAGGGTGCAACTAGGGCACAACTAGGGTGCAACTAAGGCGTAGCTAATGTCCAACTAGGGCGCAACTAAGGCGCAACTAAGGCGCAAGTAGGGCGCAAGTAGGGCGTAACTAGGGTGCAACTAGGGCACAACTAGGGTGCAACTAAGGCGTAGCTAATGTCCAACTAGGGCGCAACTAAGGCGCAACTAAGGCGCAATTAGGGTGCAAGTAGGGCGCAACTAGGGCGCACCTAGGGCGCAAGTAGGGCGCAACAAGGGCGTAACTACGGCGCAACTAGGGCATAACTGCGGCGCAACTAGGGCGCAAGTAGGGCATAAGTAAGGCACAACTAGGGCGCAACTAGGGCGCAAGTAGGGCGCAACAAGGGCGTAACTACGGCGCAACTAGGGCATAACTGCGGCGCAACTAGGGCGCAAGTAGGGCATAAGTAAGGCACAACTAGGGCGCAACTAGGGCAAAAGTAGGGCGCAACTACGGCGCAACTAGGGCGCAATTAGGGCACAACTAGGGCACATGTGGGGCGCAAGTAGGGTGCAACTAGGGCGCAACTAGGACGCAACTAGGGCACAACTAGGGCGCAACTAGCGCACAACTAGGGCGCAACTAGGGCGTAGCTAGTGCCCAACTGAGGCGCAACTAGGGCGCCACTAGGGCGCAACTAGGGTGCAACTTGGTTGCAAGTAGGGCCCAACAATGGCGCAAGTAGGGCGCAAGTAGGGCGTGAGTGGCCGGGCAGACGGGTGGGGTGGGGTGTGCGGGGGGTGGGCGGGGGGGGGGGAATACGGGGGTTGCTTCAACCTGCCAACGCCGGTCGAGGTTGACGAGCGAGGACCGGCGACGAGGGACTGTCTCGTTCGCACGGTGATGCTGAACGTACGAGCGATGACGTCCTGCAACCCCGTCGCTGACGTTGACATCCGTAAGCCCAAAGCCTCGACAGTTTGTGAAGAAAATGGGGGCGAGGTAGGCTTTTTGTTAAAAATAGGAGCGGGCTGGAAAACGAATATAAAAATGGGGGCGACGCTATTATGCTAGTCATTAGTTTTTCGAATGGGGACGACGTAGTCATTTTTCTCAGAATGGGGGCGTCTTAGACATTGTCGGCCGAAAATGTGGGCGATCTGGAGTTTAGCCGGGCGATGCTGCCATGCCTCCAAATCCCATGCCACCGTGCCCTTGCCCCTTGCCCGGAGTCTTGGCCACCACACACCCTCGCTAGTCCGCAGCCCGCTCACCGTGTCCCGGCGAGATCCCAAGGCTTACCAGCGTCGGCAGCGTCTGTGTTGTGAGGTAGGAGAGGCAGCGGCAGCGGCAGCAGCTGCAATGCAGCAGGCGGCGGCCAAAGCGGTGAGGTCCTGCCGGCGGCGGTTGGCTGGTGGGGGCGCCGGCGCCATCTCCGACCGCTTGACTGCCGAATTTTCACTCCTTGGACCGAGCGGGGGCCACGTTGCTGCTGCTGCTGCTGCTACTGCTGCTGCATCAGATTCGTGCCTGATCGGGCAAATCAAAGGGGCTACTGCCGCGACGGGTTCGTCAGCCGTCGGCGGTGTTCGTGCGTCCAGCTCTGTACGTCGCAGCGGAGGAAATCCGCTGCAGCAGTGAATTGTTGCAGCAGTGAATTGTTGCAGCAGTGAATTGTTGCAGCAGTGAAACGTTGCAGCAGTGAATTGTTGCAGCAGTGAATTTCGGCCGTTCAACAGTGATTGTTCAACGGCTCTCCTTATGGTGTCCGGTGATGGGCTTCGCGGCAACCCTTGGCCATTCCTCGATCAGATTGTGCCGTCAAAGTGGAAATATGTACCAATGACCACCTGCAATTGTACCAATGACCAATCCTGCAATTGTGCCAAGCGCAGCGTGCGGCCTCATGTGTGAGTGCGCCATGGGAAAAAGGGGCTCTGGGGTACCTACGATCAGTAAAAGCAAGACGACCCCTTTGGGGGACAAAACGTTGATCGTCCCACCCATCCCCTCCCCTCCCTCCTCGTCGTCATAGTTATCATCTCTCGTCCTTGCTGTCAACTCCTTCATCCTTGTCATGCAGGACGCATGCACCACCAGCAGCAGCAGCGACGACGACGACAGAGACAGAGACAGAGGTAGACACAGCAATGGGAGGGAAGCAGCTGCTGCAAGGCTTGAAGCGGGGAATGGGGCCTCAAGAACAGCGGCAGGTGTGGCAGAAGCACCACCTGCAGCAGCAGCAGCTTCAGCAGCAGCAGGGGTGGCAGGAGGAGAGAGAGTGGACCCCTTTGCGCTGGTGGCTGATGAGCTTGCGGACATGTCGGAGCGCATGCGCAGCATGGTGGCCTCCGAGGTGGGTCCCTCACAACCCTTGCTCGGTGTTTTTTTTACGAGAGACAAACGAGGACTGTCTCCCAGCTTTGGCAGTCTGCCCCTCCACGTGTCGCTGTTTCTGCATGTTTTTCTGTCAGCCGACAGTTTCATCATCAGCCGGGGGCGCTTCAGGCTTGTTCCATCGATCCGGGCTCAAAGCAGGTTGGTCAGTCAGTCCGTTTTGGACAGCGCCTTCCTTGAGCTCCTCCATGTTCTGCTGCATTCCGCCCGCAGCCCTCCAGCTTCAAGCCCTCGCCACCCCTTGCGAATCCTCATCCTACATGACCTGACCTTGCCTCGTGTGCCACGAACTTGGCTTGTGTCCCTGACGATGTCTCTCGTGTCCACTATCTTGTCTTCCGATCACGCCCGCCGCACAAACACCAGATACCCAAGCTGGCATCGGCGGCGGAGTACTTCTTCCGAGCTGGTTCAGAAGGCAAACGATTTCGCCCAACGGTGCGTGCCCTGGCAATGCCACTGCAGTTGGAACCAATCTATTTCTCTTGCTGTTGAGTGGCCTCGGCAGGAACACCTCCTTCTCCCCCTCCTCCTCCTCCTCCTCCTCCTCCTCCTCCTCCTCTCTGTGTCCGCCGCCTTGATTGAGCGTGCTTGCACTGCCCTTCCAGATCTGGCGATGCCCTCCTGCCCCGTGTCAGATGAGCACCGCAAATAGCAGCAGTAGGAGCTGCTGCTGCTGCTGCTGCTCCTGTCGAAAGAGCAGATCTTTGACCAGTCACTCGGTTTGTGATGTGTAAGGAATGTTTTTCTCCCATGCAAAGAGGGGTCGACAGCACAGTACCAAGCTCCTTTGCCGTTGTGTCGTGTCGCTTGCACGTGGTGTTGCCAGTAAAACGGTGGTGTGCTTTGGTGTTTGAGGTCATGGTGGTTGATTCAATAGTGTTATCTTTGATGGTGTTTGACTTGATGGTGTTTGACTTGATGGTATTTAACCTCATGGGGCTGGATTTCATGGGTAAGGAAGAAAATGTTGCCACCCCTTTCTCTACCCTCTCCCCCCTATGCTGATGCTGCTGCAGGTGCTGCTGCTGATGGCATCATCGCTGGGCTACTCGCCTCATGAGGACAGCAGCAGCAGCAGCAGCAGCAGCAGCAGCAGCAGCAGCAGCAGCAGCAGCAGAAGTACTAGTAGTAGCTTAAACATGTCCTCCGCATCGCACCCAAACATCAAACAAACATTCAACCCTTTACTCCCTCCTGCAGCAGCAGCAGCTGCAGCATCCACCGCTGCCTCGTTGCCCTCGTCTTCAGCAGCAGCAGGGGGTCTCTTCTTGCACCGCGATTTGGAAGGCGTAGAGAATGCTCAGCTTCAGCGGAGGCGCCAGCAAGCCCTGGCTGAGATAACAGAAATGATTCATGTACGTGCGTGGGTTCGTGCGTGCACGTTTTGTGTGTGTGAGTGCGTGCGTGCGTGCGTGTGCGCGTGTGTGCGTGTGTGCGTGCGTGCGTGCGTGCGTGTGTGTGTGCGTGCGTGCTTGTGTACGTAGGTGTGTGCATGCGGTGTGCATGCGTGCGTGCATGCTTGCACTGTCAGAGCGCTCAACTCTTTGCATGTTTGGAAAGAACATGGATTCTTTCTATTTCCAATCTCTCTCGCAAGGACGTTGAGAGTGTCCATTTCACCCGTCAGAGGGTGAAATTTGGTAGGCAACGGTGCCCCTACCCCATCCTTCCCTCCTCCCCTCCGGTCACTCCCCTTCTCCCCCTTGCTTTCCCTCCCTCTTCCTCTCCTTATCTCTCCCTCTTCCTCTCTCTCGCTCTCTCTCTCTCTCTCTCTCTCTCTCTCTCTCTCT
>SZWC01023517.1:1204-12733 GCA_023375785.1 Penium margaritaceum | reverse complement strand
CCCCCAAAACCATGCCATGCCCTGCAGGAGTCTTGGGCAAAGAAGTTGTCGCCGCTCACACTGTTCCCAGGCTACGAGATGATCGGCGTGGACGAGAGGATGTTGAAGGCGGGACCCATCGACGCCTCCAAGCTGTCTGAGGCGGGGAAGAGGATCGTGGCCGTGGCGGACCGCATCGGCAAGCGCACGCAGTACCGCGTGCCCGGGTTCATGCCCAGCCGCCGCCAAGTGAGTGGGAAGGGAAACAAGTGATCTGGAAAGGTATGAGTGAGTGCGAAAGAGGGCAGAGGATTGAGTGCGTCAGCCGTGGCTGTGAGTGGAAACGAGTGAACACATGAGGAGTCTACACTTAGCAAGTTCGTGGAGAGGAAGGGAAGCAGCAAGCACGGGAGTCTACTTTTCTTCACATGATCTCCTTCAAGTCGTGTCTTCGCAGCTGCCTGTGGGGGGCCAGAACTAGGGTCAGTGCTGCAGGCCTTCTTTGTCAAACACTTCGCAAAGCTTTTTGGATCAAAAATGCAATTCTTGTCTTTTGTTGTTGTTGTTGGAGTTTTTCTTTCTTTAGAAGCAATGTTGGGGAGGATGCCAACGTCCTGCGCGCCACCGCATACAAGATATGGTACAAGCCACATCCGCAGAAAACAGTTGGTTCTCGGGCACGGCCGTGCGGCCGGGACTGCTATACACGTGCATCCACGGTCTCAACATAACACAGGTCAGAAAGTGCCACCAGGCCTCGGAGCCACAGAGGAGGCATGGCTGCCCAGAGATCTTGTCGTAGGACGCCATCTGGTCACCCATGAGCGACACATGCCTAACGGATAACCGCACACTGACGCCGAAAGCCTGCCGACGAAAGGCGTTGCACCAAGAAAGCAACTGAACGACCTGCCCAACCTGCCAAGTCCTCTTGAGAAGCTCCCTCGTGCCCATGGTGAAGGCACAGCTGAGACAAACGACGCAAAAAGTCCCAAGCAGCCGGGCTCCAGACCCCCAAGTGCCTCCCAGGCAAGGGGCTGCAGGGCCCAGCCTGGGTGATGGATCAAGGCTGGGTGATACTTGGCCCTCTTCACGACCTCTGCATGGCGAAGCTCACGGCCCTCCGCGGCCCTCTGCTGTTGCTCCGTGCGCATCCACCGTGGTGACATCCACCACCCACATTGTGCCCTGCTCCCAATCCTCCAAGATGAGGCGTGGGCGCAAATCCGCCCCAGCTGTCGGAAGCAGGCCCAAGGGCTCGACTCGCGTCGAAAGGGCATGCTCACGGCAGATGTACGCCAACTCATCACGAATGGTTTGGTGGGCCTCCGTGATGAACCTGGAGCCTCGCTTCCGCGTGATCGGGCCAGGTGTGAGGCCGTTCACATTGCTATGCTCCAGATAGCCCAAGGGGAGGCCAAGCCAAAGGTTGGCGTGGAGGCGGAAGTCTGCTGTGGATGGACCTGCTCACATGGACCGGTTGGAGTGGCCTGGAGCCACAACGCAGCACCAAGGGAGCCCAGGGCCCAACAGCGGCGGACGAGCATGCGTCGGCAGGCAGTGGCATGATGCGCTTCACGCTGCTGCTGTGGTGGGCAGGAGCAGTGTGCAACTGCTGTGGCGCACTGTGTGTCCCCTGTGGCCTGAATCCTGGAAGCACGGAGGTCATGGAAAAGATCTGAACTCAGCTGCTAATGAAGGCCAGCCGGCGTTCGTAGCCGCAGCTCTGCTAGAGAAGGAAGGCAACTTTGGATGATATGGGGAAGAAGGGTGACAGCCTCAGTCCACGAGGGGCACAACAGGGTGGTCGATGTGGATGCTGGCAGGAGAGGGCCAAAGAGTGCAATGAGATACGGTAACAGGCCTGCTATCAAACGCACGTACGCGAAGGGAGAATGAGGGCGGGCCCCGAATAAGCTACAGCCACCGTCCCGGGAACGAAGCTGTAGCTGTCTGTGTGCAAGGGCCTGGAAATCACCCACATGTGAACGTGCTGGTTCCTCACTGAGCCCCAAGATCCCCAACACTGCTGACCAAACCGCCGCATCAAACTGACTGAGGCAACGTAGCGAAGAGAGGCTAGGATGGAGGGCATGACCCAAAAGTCGACACGAGGAACGACGCAAAGGCGCAGTAAAGTCATGGCTGCCTGTGCGTCTGGCAAGAGAGGTAACGCTGATAAACCTCGTGCCTGCACTCGAAGCCAATCCTCCTGCCAGCAAGCATCAAACGCAGGAGTGCCAATCGGACAACCCAGAAGGACGATCCCCTGACATGTATGTAATGTAATTCTTCTGAAACGTTTTGCGAAGCGTTGAGAAAGAACGGTGTGTGCCAGCCAGCCAACCCTACAGTCGAATTTGAACACAGTAAGGTTCCTCGTGGGAGTGCCTCTGCAACCATCCCTACTGTCATTGCCATCATACCCGATGCCACTGCGATCCACAGTGCCACTGCAATCCGCAGAGCCACTGCAATCCACAGAGCCACTGCAATCCACAGTACCACTTTGCAATCCACAGTACCACTTTGCAATCCCCAGTACCACTTTGCAATCCACAGAACCACTTTGCAATTCCCAGTACCACTTTGCAATCCACAGTACCACTTTGCAATCCACAGTACCACTTTGCAATCCACAGTACCACTTTGCAATCCACAGTACCACTTTGCAATCCACAGTACCACTTTGCAATCCCCAGTGCCTCTTGAAGTGGCCAACTCAGCAGTGTGTGTCTTTTGCGCTGTTGTCGACCGATTGTGTCATTGCCACCATTTTGCCTCTGTTTGTGTCTCCATGTCTCTGCACAGTCACTGTTAACGCACCACAGCTTCAAATGCTCTTGTGAAACACAGAAGCACAGGTTGCTGTCTTCACTTTGCTTCTCTTCCTGTTTCTCGAGACGACAGCACTGCACTGCAGAGCTTGCCAAGCTACTCTCTTCTGTGTTGTCTTTCTTCCCATCCGTCCTGACTGCAGCACCTCACGACATGTTTGGCCGTGCTGTTCTCTCTCTTGTGTTCTCGTCCTTTGCTGTCTGTGCCGACCGCAGCACCGCATGGCAGGACTTGCCTCGCTCGACCTGATGCAGCAGGTTGGGGGCATGTGGCACGCCATGGCGCCCAGCCTCTCCACCAACCCCTTCTTCCCTCACCCCCCCGACCGCACTGCGTCCGGTGAGCATCGAGGGGACGACGGTGGCGATGGCGATGCCGAGTTCGAGTTTGGCGACGACGCATGGCCAAGATCCGGCGCCCAGGCGGCAGGGCAGCAGCAGCAGCAGCAGCATCAGGGCTTTTTCGGGCGCAGCAGCGGCGGCGGCAGCAAGGCAAAGTTGGTGATAAAGGGGTGGCGTGACGTGTTCAACCACATTGTGCGCTGGCGGCAGTTGTCGGAACCGTCGGACACCGTGACGTGGATCGACGAGCTCAAGTGAGTGCGAGTCTGAGTGTGAGTGTGAGTCTGCATGTGAGTACAAGTCTGAGTCTGAGTGTGAGTGCGTCACAGTTGTCACCGTCACCTGTTTTGCACAAGCGTTGGAGAGAGCGTCCTCTCATCCGCAACAGACAGCGAGGCAGAGTTTGCTGCAAAAGGGATGTCATGTGAGGCGTGGTTCGGCAGTGTCTTGCAGTGGCGGCAGAGAGCTTGTCAGAACATCCTCTGTCATCACCCTGTGTGGTTTCAGTTGAAAGCGTCTCGAGTGAAGAAGCTCATCTGTCGTAGGATGGCCACAGACAGCTGTCGTAGGATGGCCACACACATCTGTCGTAGGATGACCACACACATCTGTCGTAGGATGGCCACAGACATCTGTTGTAGGATGGCCACACACATCTGTCGTAGGATGGCCACAGACATCTATCGTAGGATGGCCACACACATCTGTCGTAGGATGGCCACACACATCTGTCGTAGGATGGCCACACACATCTGTCGTAGGATGGCCACACACATCTGTCGTAGGATGGCCACACACATCTGTCGTAGGATGGCCACACACATCTGTCGTAGGATGGCCACAGACATCTGTCGTAGGATGGCCACAGACATCTGTCGTAGGATGACCACACACATCTGTCGTAAGATGGCCACAGACATCTGTCGTAGGATGGCCACAGACATCTGTCGTAGGATGGCCACACACATCTGTCGTAGGATGACCACACACATCTGTCGTAGGATGGCCACAGACATCTGTCGTAGGATGGCCACACACATCTGTCGTAGGATGGCCACAGACATCTGTCGTAGGATGACCACACACATCTGTCGTAGGATGGCCACAGACATCTGTCGTAGGATGGCCACACACATCTGTCGTAGGATGGCCACAGACATCTGTCGAAGGATGGCCACACACATCTGTCGTAGGATGGCCACACACATCTGTCGTAGGATGGCCACACACATCTGTCGTAGGATGACCACACACATCTGTCGTAGGATGGCCACACACATCTGTCGTAGGATGGCCACAGACATCTGTCGTAGGATGGCCACACACATCTGTCGTAGGATGGCCACAGACATCTGTCGAAGGATGGCCACACACATCTGTCGTAGGATGGCCACAGACATCTGTCGTAGGATGGCCACACACATCTGTTGTAGGATGGCCACACACATCTGTAGTAGGATGATCACAGACAGCTCGTACAGATGGCTTTTTATGCCATTGGACGCCGTCACACTGAGTGGATGCAGTGTCAACTAATGAAGCTTGTATGGTGGTGTCTGATGGCCACACATGGCTTTTTGAGCCATCGGACACCGTCACGTCACGTGGATCGACGAGCTCAAGCGAGTGCGTCAACACAACTGCATCAACCACTCGTTGTCATCGTCAGGTCAACACAACTGCATCAACCACTCGTTGTCATCGTCACGTCAACACAACTGCATCAACCACTCGTTGTCATCGTCACGTCAAGACAACTGCATCAACCACTCGTTGTCATTGTCACGTCAACACAACTGCATCAACCACTCGTTGTCATTGTCACGTCAACACAACTGCATCAACCACTCGTTGTCATCGTCACATCAACACAACTGCATCAACCACTCGTTGTCATCGTCACGTCAACACAACTGCATCAAGCACTCGTTGTCATCGTCACGTCAACACAACTGCATCAAGCACTCGTTGTCATCGTCACGTCAACACAACTGCATCAAGCACTCGTTGTCATCGTCACGTCAACACAACTGCATCAAGCACTCGTTGTCATCGTCACGTCAACACAACTGCATCAAGCACTCGTTGTCATCGTCACGTCAACACAACTGCATCAAGCACTCGTTGTCATCGTCACGTCAACACAACTGCATCAAGCACTCGTTGTCATCGTCACGTCAACACAACTGCATCAAGCACTCGTTGTCATCGTCACGTCAACACAACTGCATCAACCACTCGTTGTCATTGTCACGTCAACACAACTGCATTAACCACTCGTTGTCATCGTCACGTCAACACAACTGCATCAACCATTCGTTGTCATCGTCACATCAACACAACTGCATCGACCACTCGTTGTCATTGTCACGTCAACACAACTGCATCAACCACTCGTTGTCATCGTCACGTCAACACAACTGCATCAACCACTCGTTGTCATTGTCACGTCAACACAACTGCATCGACCACTCGTTGTCATTGTCACGTCAACACAACTGCATCAACCACTCGTTGTCATTGTCACGTCAACACAACTGCATCGACCACTCGTTGTCATCGTCACGTCAACACAACTACATCAACCACTCGTTGTCATTGTCACATCAACACAACTGCATTAACCACTCGTTGTCATTGTCACGTCAACACAACTGCATCAACCACTCGTTGTCATTGTCACGTCAACACAACTGCATCAACCACTCGTTGTCATTGTCACGTCAACAGAACTGCATTAACCACTCGTTGTCATTGTCACGTCAACAGAACTGCATTAACCACTCGTTGTCATTGTCACGTCAACAGAACTGCATTAACCACTCGTTGTCATTGTCACGTCAACAGAACTGCATTAACCACTCGTTGTCATTGTCACGTCAACAGAACTGCATTAACCACTCGTTGTCATTGTCACGTCAACAGAACTGCATTAACCACTCGTTGTCATTGTCACGTCAACAGAACTGCATTAACCACTCGTTGTCATTGTCACGTCAACAGAACTGCATTAACCACTCGTTGTCATTGTCACGTCAACAGAACTGCATTAACCACTCGTTGTCATTGTCACGTCAACAGAACTGCATTAACCACTCGTTGTCATTGTCACGTCAACAGAACTGCATTAACCACTCGTTGTCATTGTCACGTCAACAGAACTGCATTAACCACTCGTTGTCATTGTCACGTCAACAGAACTGCATTAACCACTCGTTGTCATTGTCACGTCAACAGAACTGCATTAACCACTCGTTGTCATTGTCACGTCAACAGAACTGCATTAACCACTCGTTGTCATTGTCACGTCAACAGAACTGCATTAACCACTCGTTGTCATTGTCACGTCAACAGAACTGCATTAACCACTCGTTGTCATTGTCACGTCAACAGAACTGCATTAACCACTCGTTGTCATTGTCACGTCAACAGAACTGCATTAACCACTCGTTGTCATTGTCACGTCAACAGAACTGCATTAACCACTCGTTGTCATTGTCACGTCAACAGAACTGCATTAACCACTCGTTGTCATTGTCACGTCAACAGAACTGCATTAACCACTCGTTGTCATTGTCACGTCAACAGAACTGCATTAACCACTCGTTGTCATTGTCACGTCAACAGAACTGCATTAACCACTCGTTGTCATTGTCACGTCAACAGAACTGCATTAACCACTCGTTGTCATTGTCACGTCAACAGAACTGCATTAACCACTCGTTGTCATTGTCACGTCAACAGAACTGCATTAACCACTCGTTGTCATTGTCACGTCAACAGAACTGCATTAACCACTCGTTGTCATTGTCACGTCAACAGAACTGCATTAACCACTCGTTGTCATTGTCACGTCAACAGAACTGCATTAACCACTCGTTGTCATTGTCACGTCAACAGAACTGCATTAACCACTCGTTGTCATTGTCACGTCAACAGAACTGCATTAACCACTCGTTGTCATTGTCACGTCAACAGAACTGCATTAACCACTCGTTGTCATTGTCACGTCAACAGAACTGCATTAACCACTCGTTGTCATTGTCACGTCAACAGAACTGCATTAACCACTCGTTGTCATTGTCACGTCAACAGAACTGCATTAACCACTCGTTGTCATTGTCACGTCAACAGAACTGCATTAACCACTCGTTGTCATTGTCACGTCAACAGAACTGCATTAACCACTCGTTGTCATTGTCACGTCAACAGAACTGCATTAACCACTCGTTGTCATTGTCACGTCAACAGAACTGCATTAACCACTCGTTGTCATTGTCACGTCAACAGAACTGCATTAACCACTCGTTGTCATTGTCACGTCAACAGAACTGCATTAACCACTCGTTGTCATTGTCACGTCAACAGAACTGCATTAACCACTCGTTGTCATTGTCACGTCAACAGAACTGCATTAACCACTCGTTGTCATTGTCACGTCAACAGAACTGCATTAACCACTCGTTGTCATTGTCACGTCAACAGAACTGCATTAACCACTCGTTGTCATTGTCACGTCAACAGAACTGCATTAACCACTCGTTGTCATTGTCACGTCAACAGAACTGCATTAACCACTCGTTGTCATTGTCACGTCAACAGAACTGCATTAACCACTCGTTGTCATTGTCACGTCAACAGAACTGCATTAACCACTCGTTGTCATTGTCACGTCAACAGAACTGCATTAACCACTCGTTGTCATTGTCACGTCAACAGAACTGCATTAACCACTCGTTGTCATTGTCACGTCAACAGAACTGCATTAACCACTCGTTGTCATTGTCACGTCAACAGAACTGCATTAACCACTCGTTGTCATTGTCACGTCAACAGAACTGCATTAACCACTCGTTGTCATTGTCACGTCAACAGAACTGCATTAACCACTCGTTGTCATTGTCACGTCAACAGAACTGCATTAACCACTCGTTGTCATTGTCACGTCAACAGAACTGCATTAACCACTCGTTGTCATTGTCACGTCAACAGAACTGCATTAACCACTCGTTGTCATTGTCACGTCAACAGAACTGCATTAACCACTCGTTGTCATTGTCACGTCAACAGAACTGCATTAACCACTCGTTGTCATTGTCACGTCAACAGAACTGCATTAACCACTCGTTGTCATTGTCACGTCAACAGAACTGCATTAACCACTCGTTGTCATTGTCACGTCAACAGAACTGCATTAACCACTCGTTGTCATTGTCACGTCAACAGAACTGCATTAACCACTCGTTGTCATTGTCACGTCAACAGAACTGCATTAACCACTCGTTGTCATTGTCACGTCAACAGAACTGCATTAACCACTCGTTGTCATTGTCACGTCAACAGAACTGCATTAACCACTCGTTGTCATTGTCACGTCAACAGAACTGCATTAACCACTCGTTGTCATTGTCACGTCAACAGAACTGCATTAACCACTCGTTGTCATTGTCACGTCAACAGAACTGCATTAACCACTCGTTGTCATTGTCACGTCAACAGAACTGCATTAACCACTCGTTGTCATTGTCACGTCAACAGAACTGCATTAACCACTCGTTGTCATTGTCACGTCAACAGAACTGCATTAACCACTCGTTGTCATTGTCACGTCAACAGAACTGCATTAACCACTCGTTGTCATTGTCACGTCAACAGAACTGCATTAACCACTCGTTGTCATTGTCACGTCAACAGAACTGCATTAACCACTCGTTGTCATTGTCACGTCAACAGAACTGCATTAACCACTCGTTGTCATTGTCACGTCAACAGAACTGCATTAACCACTCGTTGTCATTGTCACGTCAACAGAACTGCATTAACCACTCGTTGTCATTGTCACGTCAACAGAACTGCATTAACCACTCGTTGTCATTGTCACGTCAACAGAACTGCATTAACCACTCGTTGTCATTGTCACGTCAACAGAACTGCATTAACCACTCGTTGTCATTGTCACGTCAACAGAACTGCATTAACCACTCGTTGTCATTGTCACGTCAACAGAACTGCATTAACCACTCGTTGTCATTGTCACGTCAACAGAACTGCATTAACCACTCGTTGTCATTGTCACGTCAACAGAACTGCATTAACCACTCGTTGTCATTGTCACGTCAACAGAACTGCATTAACCACTCGTTGTCATTGTCACGTCAACAGAACTGCATTAACCACTCGTTGTCATTGTCACGTCAACAGAACTGCATTAACCACTCGTTGTCATTGTCACGTCAACAGAACTGCATTAACCACTCGTTGTCATTGTCACGTCAACAGAACTGCATTAACCACTCGTTGTCATTGTCACGTCAACAGAACTGCATTAACCACTCGTTGTCATTGTCACGTCAACAGAACTGCATTAACCACTCGTTGTCATTGTCACGTCAACAGAACTGCATTAACCACTCGTTGTCATTGTCACGTCAACAGAACTGCATTAACCACTCGTTGTCATTGTCACGTCAACAGAACTGCATTAACCACTCGTTGTCATTGTCACGTCAACAGAACTGCATTAACCACTCGTTGTCATTGTCACGTCAACAGAACTGCATTAACCACTCGTTGTCATTGTCACGTCAACAGAACTGCATTAACCACTCGTTGTCATTGTCACGTCAACAGAACTGCATTAACCACTCGTTGTCATTGTCACGTCAACAGAACTGCATTAACCACTCGTTGTCATTGTCACGTCAACAGAACTGCATTAACCACTCGTTGTCATTGTCACGTCAACAGAACTGCATTAACCACTCGTTGTCATTGTCACGTCAACAGAACTGCATTAACCACTCGTTGTCATTGTCACGTCAACAGAACTGCATTAACCACTCGTTGTCATTGTCACGTCAACAGAACTGCATTAACCACTCGTTGTCATTGTCACGTCAACAGAACTGCATTAACCACTCGTTGTCATTGTCACGTCAACATAACTGCATCAACCACTCGTTGTCATCGTCACATCAACACAACTGCATCAACCACTCGTTGTCATTGTTACGTCAACACAACTGCATCGACCACTCCTTGTCATCGTCACGTCAACACAACTGCATCAACCACTCTTTGTCATTGTCACATCAACACAACTGCATTAACCACTCGTTGTCATTGTCACGTCAACAGAACTGCATTAACCACTCGTTGTCATTGTCACGTCAACACAACTGCATCAACCACTCGTTGTCATCGTCACGTCAACACAACTGCATCAACCACTCGTTGTCATTGTCACGTCAACACAACTGCATCAACCACTCATTGTCATCGTCACGTCAACACAACTGCATCAACCACTCGTTGTCATCGTCACGTCAACACAACTGCATCAACCACTCGTTGTCATTGTCACGTCAACACAACTGCATCAACCACTCGTTGTCATCGTCACGTCAACACAACTGCATCAACCACTCGTTGTCATTGTCACGTCAACACAACTACATCGACCACTCGTTGTCCTTGTCACGTCAACACAACTGCATCAACCACTCGTTGTCATTGTCACGTCAACACAACTGCATCAACCACTCGTTGTCATTGTCACGTCAACACAACTGCATCAACCACTCGTTGTCATTGTCACGTCTACACAACTGCATAAAACACTCGTGGTCATTGTCACGTCAACACAACCGCATCCACCCCTCGTTGTCATTGTCACGTCTACACAACTGCATAAAACACTCGTGGTCATTGTCACGTCAACACAACCGCATCCACCCCTCGTTGTCATTGTCACGTCTACACAACTGCATAAAACACTCGTGGTCATTGTCACGTCAACACAACCGCATCCACCCCTCGTTGTCATTGTCACGTCTACACAACTGCATAAAACACTCGTGGTCATTGTCACGTCAACACAACCGCATCCACCCCTCGTTGTCATTGTCACGTCTACACAACTGCATAAAACACTCGTGGTCATTGTCACGTCAACACAACCGCATCCACCCCTCGTTGTCATTGTCACGTCTACACAACTGCATAAAACACTCGTGGTCATTGTCACGTCAACACAACCGCATCCACCCCTCGTTGTCATTGTCACGTCTACACAACTGCATAAAACACTCGTGGTCATTGTCACGTCAACACAACCGCATCCACCCCTCGTTGTCATTGTCACGTCAACATAACTGCATCGACCACTCGTTGTCCTTGTCACGTCAACACACCTGCATCATCCACTCGTTGTCATTGTCACGTCAACACAACTGCATCAACCACTCGTTGTCATCGTCACGTCAACACAACTGCATCAACCACTTGTTGTCATTGTCACGTCAACACAACTGCATCGACAACTCGTTGTAATTGTCACGTCAACACAACTGCATCGACCACTCGTTGTCAT